>JACEIK010006063.1:47148-58903 GCA_018107945.1 Datura stramonium
AAACAATCGTTGTAGCCGTAGCTTGAATTGTCTTGCTCAATTAGCTATGTGTGAGTCTTCATGTGCATGAGATGTAAAAGGGTTGTTCGAGGACGAACAAGGCTTTAAGTGCGGGGTAGTGATCTTGGGCATAATTGCATGCCCAAGTGCTATTTTATAACTTAATTTAGTCATGTTGGTCTAATTATACACTTAAATTCTAATGTGATTTCATGTAAATTTGGGTATGAACTAACCAACATGATTAGTCCTTGTTTTGTAGGTGCAAAATGCATATGAGGGACTAAATAATGATGGGTGAAGTGAAGGAATGGAGTTGGAAGTGAATTGCAAAATATGGAAAGAAAACATTCCATGGCAAGGCTAGCCGCGCCAGGCAGCGTGCCACGTTGTGCATGTGCCGCGCCAAGCGCCGTTCCACGCCAATGCCATGCACGTGAGATGTTTCACTCCAAGGCGCCTGCGCGCTAGCGACCATGCCACGCCAGGTACTGCTGCGCGCTACAGGCCGTGTCACGCTGGCCATCGCGCAGTATCAGCGTCGTGCCACGCCGGCTGTCGCGCCATGCCTCGGCCAAGCTGCATCCAAGTGAAATTTTCAGTGAGCCTCCGCATTAGCTCTGTGGCACGGAGGAAAATTGGTGCGTTCACCTCCGTGCCACGGGCCATTCCATGACAGGCAAAAAATTGCAAATTTCCCATTTACTATAAATTAAAATCTTAGCTTCTAAAATCAGTGGTCACGAAATATTTTCTAAAAATCGTAGAGGAGCGAAGGGAGAAGTTAAGAACTCACCTAGGGTTCACTAATTTTACATTCTCTTTTACCTATTTTTGTAAGTACTCTACTTTAACGATGTTTTTAAGTTATTGTACGAACATGAGCGGCTAAAACTCTTCCTCTAGGGTTGAGGTCACATGATATGATTGTAATGCATGAATTTGATTTGGTTTGAGTTGTTAATTGTTGTTTTGTCTTACATTCTTTATTATGGTTGTTTTTATGCTTGATCACCATGAAAACATACATGTTAAGCTAGGTAAAAGCTTGAGAGAGTAACCCTAGGCTAGAACAAGAGGATGTAGGGAGCAAGTTCTTATCTTACGATAGGATTCGCGGTTAGGATAAAAATTATACCTAATTCGCCTTGCTTGGTTGATAAAACAGGATGATAGCAAGACACCGGCTTAGAATTGTCACTCCACCACTCGCAGAAGAAGTTGTGAAGCTAAGTTAGGTTAAATGATTAGAGGTACGAAAGTCCCTAATCAAGAGCACAAACCCCGTAAACCACATTTATGTAGTTGAATTACCCACGAACTAGGATGTCACATCCCCGCTCAACGATGTAGTTGTGAAGCTAGTTGTGTTTAGAGGCTCGAGAGACCATGAACATCGCATTTTCCAACTATGTGAGACAATAATTGATAATTTCATACGTGAACCATTACAAAGTGTAGCATTGCATGATTATCCGGCCTTAGCTCTAGCTGCTTCTTATATTGTTTCCAGATTATTTTGTGACCACCCCAAAACTTAATTGTAATTTACCAAAAATTTCTCTAATCAACACTTGTGAAGGTTATCTTACACTTGAACTTCATAATTTTCTAAATTGGTCCAGTCCCCGTGGGTTCGACATCTGGCTCTTAAAAAGGGCCATTGTATTACTTGTACGACCGCGTACGCTTGCGTGTGCACTGGAGCGCAACAACTATTCTGGGATACATATCTGAAAGTACCATAGAGTCTTATCGGACCAGATTCTGAAACTGGGTGCTTGACTGGTTAGAGCTGCTTATCTAGAAGCGTCGTTACCATATAAGAGCAAACTGTAATCTGAACTAGGGTCCTAAGGCTTGTCAGAGTTATATGTCTAAAGCGTTATCACCGCCTAGTGGAAGAATAACTTAATTATGAATCTGATTCTGACAACTGGGAGGTAATACTGCCACCTCAAAAAATTCTGTAGTCAAACTAATCAATTGACATTATTCTGGTCAACCCGGAGGTTGCTAAAATCTAACTGAGACTAGGCTGACATTTTTTAGTATATAAACTTTCTGATTGAAATTGTCTAACATACATTTGATTGAGTTTCTAAGTCATACAACTATTGTAGAAACCCCCAGCTCTTAAAGATTTAAGAAATTTTTGAGAATTCGATACTTATGCAGGATTCTAATTTCTGTTTTCAAGAGTTAGGGTAAAAATTTGCATTCAATAGAACATACATCATTTGAGTTACAAACTGGTGGAAAACATATGAAATTAGCATAGAATAATATTCCTCAAGAATTAAACAAGGTCTGATAGCAATATCTTCACAATCGAAAATTCAGGGCCAGAACTGATAGTGAACTGAGGAAGAGTTTAGGGGGCACAAGTGAAGAAAAATCCCCTTGTTGAATTCCCACATACCTGGCAAAAAATTTCTCGGAGAAGGAAGCTTGAATCTGCTGCAATGGGTGTGAAGCCCTAGTCTTGCCTGAGAGTTCTTGAGAGGAAACTACGATCATTTTCTAAAAGTTTACGTGGGTAATGAGGGGAAAAACCGTTCAATCCCTCTAATATCTCTAAAATTTCTCCTAAAACGACGTATTTTAGGGACTAAATAGGTAGTAGATTACAAAAATATCCCTGGGCTAAAATCTGAAATCTAGTCGACGGGGTCCCAATAAGTCACTCAACGAGTCGTTGGTTGAGACCATGACTCGTTGGGACCTCTCGTGGGGTCTACTGCTTGAAGGTCACTGAAGTCACCATGAGGGACCTAACGACTCGTTACCCTGGCCCACGACTCGTGGCATCACTCATTAAGTATACTTTCTATTAATTGTCCGGGGTTATAACGGGAGACGTCACGACTCGTTACTAGTGACCACGAATCGTGGTCACCATCTGTAATGTATACTGCCCCAAATTCTAGAAATCCACGACTCGTGGCATCACTCATTAAGTATACTTTCTATTAATTGTCCGGGGTTGTAACGGGAGACGTCACGACTCGTTACTAGTGACCACGAATCGTGGTCACCATCTGTAATGTATACTGCCCCAAATTCTAGAAATTCCTTTCTACCTGGTAACGACTCATCCCACGACTCGTTACTACTTATGAAGGGTCATTAGATGACTCGTTACCTTCACTGCCACCAGGTCTGCCTTTCCCCATGACTACTCCCAATGGGTCGTTGGTTGGACCAACGATCCGTTAGGTCGCCCGTTCTGCGACATTCTTCCCAGTTTTCAGCCAACTTTTGGTTTTTGATCCCGGGTCTAATCTTAGGCACCTTTGGGATATTATAATATCTCCCCCTTGAGAACATTCTTCCTCGAATGTTTGAAACACACAAAAAAAGCAGAGAAACGCAATCATCATACTCAAATACTTGATTATTTAAACCAACACTAATGAAATGACTACCTCTGATTCAAACTACATAGCTGAACTGAATTAACCTTTCATACATACATCCATAAATGTAAAAGAAACTTGAACACATGAACTGAACATGAAAACTGGATTGAGTTCTAGGACAAAACTAATATCTCAAGTTGTAACAGAGCTGGTAGAAAATAAGTGTGGGTATTTGGCCATCATATCTGCTTCAGCCTCCCACTTAGCTCCCTCTGCCTGCTGATATCTCCATAAGACCTTGACTAAAGCTATTTCTTTGTTCCTCAGCTTACGAACTTGGCAGTCAAGGATTTGGACTGGGACCTCCTCATATGAGAGACTATCCTTTATTTCTACACTGTCCAGTGGCACAACTGAAGTTGGATCTCCGATGCATTTCTTTAAAAGTGACACATGGAATATAGGGTGTACGGATTCCAACTCTGAAGGTAACTCCAGCTCATAATCTACCTTTCCAATCCGTCTTTGAATTTTTTAGGGTCCCACATATCTCAGACTGAGCTTTCCCTTCTTCCAAACCTCATCACTCCTTTCATGGGAGAAATTTTTAGTTAGACCCAGTTGTCCACAACAAACTCCAATTCTCTTCTCCTTACATCAACATAAGATTCCTGATGGCTCTGAGCTGTTTTCAACCTTTCCCTGATGAGTTATACCTTCTTCATAGCTTCATGAACAGAGTCTGACACGATTATAGTAGCTTCACCCACTTCAAACCACCCAATAGGAGATTTGCACCTCCTACCATACAATGCCTCAAACCGGACCATCTGGATACTGGAGTGGTAGTTGTTGTTGTACGCAAACTCGATAAGAGGCAAATGGTCATCCCAACTTCCCTTGAAATTGATCACGCACGCTCTCAACATATATTCTAGGGTCTGAATAGTCCGCTCAGCTTGACCATCTGTCTACGGGTGAAAAGCTGTGTTGAGCTTGATCTGGGTGCCCAGTCCTTTCTGAAAAGACTTCCAGAAATGTTATGTGAACTGAGTACCTCTATCTGAAATGATGGATAATGGCACCCCATGAAGTCTGACCAACTCTCGAATATAAATTCTAGCATAGTCTTCAACTGAATCCATTGTTTTAACTGGGAGAAAATGTGCTGACTTAGTCATCTGATCTACTACTACCTAGATGGAGTCATGTGGCTGAGGAGTTCGAGGTAGACCCATAATAAAATCCATAATCACTTCTTCCCACTTCCACGTGGGTATGCTGATATCCTGAGTCATACCTCCCGGTCTCTGATGCTCTACCTTGACTTGCTGGAAGTTGGGGCACTTAGCTACAAATTCAGCAATATCTGTCTTCATGTCGTTCCACCAATAAATATCTCGCAGATCATGGTACATTTCAGTAGCACCAGGGTGGATAGAGTACCTCGAACTATTTGATTTAGCCAGTATCTACTGTCTCAACTCACCGACATCTGATACACACAATCTGCCCTGGTAATGCAGCACACCATCTCCCCCTTTGGAGAAAGTCTCAACCTCCTTTCTGAGTACCGCTTCCTTAAGTTTAAGAAGGATGGGATCTTCATCCTATCTGGACTTGACTTCCACAACCAAGAAAGAGTCTGACCCGCTTTGCATCACTACTCCACCCTCAGTTGAGTCAAACAATTGCACCCCTAACTGAGCTAGCCTGTGAACATCCTTCGCCAACTCCATTTTGCCTTCTTCAACATGAGACACGCTACCCATAGACACTCTGCTTAGGACATCAGCCACCATATTGTCTTTGCCCGGGTGATATAGCACACTCATGTCATAATCCTTCAGGAGTTCCAACCATCTTCTTTGGCGAAGATTCATGTCCTTCTGACTGAATACGTACTAGAGGCCCTTGTGGTTGGTGAAAACATCAACATGAGCCCCATATAGGTAACGCCTCTATATTTTTAGTGTAAACACTACCACTACCAATTCCAAGTCATGAGTTGGATAATTCTTCTCATGAACCTTGAGCTTCCTGGAGGTGTAGGCTATCACCCGACCCTGCTGCATCAACACACAACCGAGTCCAACTCTGGAAGCGTTGCAATATACCAAAAATCCATTCGATCCATTTGGTAGAGTCAGTATTGGAGCAGTAATGAGTCGAGTCTTTAACTCCTGAAAACTCTTCTCACACGCATCTGACCACTGGAACTTCACCTTCTTCTGAGTCAGTCTAGTCAGTAGAGATGCTATGGAAGAGAAACCCTCTATAAAGCGTCGGTAATAACCGGCCAGACCCAAGAAGCTTCTAATTTTGGTGGCGGAGGTAGATCTGGGCTAGTCCTTCACTGCTACTATCCTTTAAGGATCAACCTGAATTCCCTTACCTGAGACCACATGACCCAGGAAAGTCACGGACTTCAACCAGAATTCGCACTTGCTGAACTTGGCAAACAGCTGACGGTCTCTGAGTGTCTGAAGTACTATCCTCAGGTGATTAGCATTTCCTTTCTAATCTTTGGAGTATATCAAAATGCTTCGATAAACACAATGAAGAACATAATACTGCTTAAAGACTCTGTTCATCAGATCCATAAAGGTGGCAGGGGCATTTGTTAGTCCGAAGGACATAACCACGAACTCGAAGTGACCATACCGAGTCCTGAAAGCTATTTTTGGTTTGTCACACTCCCTGACTCTTAGCTGATGATACCCCGACCTGAGATCTATTTTGGAGAAGTAGCTGGCCCCCTGAAGTTGGTCAAATAGGTCATCAATTCTGGATAGGGGATACCTGTTCTTGAATGTGACCTTGTTCAACTGACGGTAATCGATTCACATTCTAAGGGTACCGTCTTTCTTTTGCATAAATAAAACTTGAGCACCCCAAGGAGAGATGCTGGTTTTGATAAAACCTTTATCAAGAAGGTCTTTTAGCTTCTGTTTCAACTGCTTAAGCTCAGGTGGAGCTATTCTATAAGGAGGGATGGAGATGGGCTAAGTATCTGGAATAAGGTCCATACTGAAGTCAATTTCCCGCTCATGAGGGACTTCAGGGAGATCTTCGGGAAACACATCTAGAAAATCTTTGACAAGGGGGACTGAATGGATAGTTGGAGTCTCAAAATTCGAATCCTTGACCCGAACTAGATGATAAATGCATCCCTTAGAAATAAGCTTTTTGTCCTTAATGTAGGAAATAATCCTACCCTTCGGCACTGAACTACTGCCCGACCATTCTAGAGCTGGTTCGTTAGGGAATTGAAACCTGACAACCCTAGTTCTACAATCAACTGAGGCATAATCGGAGTGTAACCAATCCATGTCAAGAATGAAGTCAAAGTCGACCATGTCTAACTCTACGAGGTCAGCTGGAATGACTTATTGTAGGCTGAGATTGGACTAACTTATTGTAGGCTGAGATTGGACAGTTTCTATACACTCAGCTAGCTCTAACTGACTCTCCAACTGGGGTAGAGACTGAGAAAGGTACTGATAATACTTTCGGTCTGATATTGAATTGGACTTCCACATAGGGAGTCACGAATGATAGTGTGTCCCCAGATTAAGCATGGAATATACATCTATGTGGAAAAGATGTAACATACCCGTGACCACATCTGGTGAGTTCTCCTGGTCCAGACGAGATGATAATGCATAAAAACGGTTTTGGCGTTGACCGCCCTCCGTACCTGATGTGTTAGCCTGTTGAGCAGGTCGGCCTGTTGTAGTTGTTGAGGTGGTGGATTTTGATCTCCCTCGTCCTGATGACGGGCACTCCCTAAGCCGATGCCCGAGTGTCCACAATCAAAACAACCCTCTTGACCCTGAAGATACTCTCCCAAGTGGTTCTTGCCGCACTTGGGGCAAGCTGGATATCTGTTCCCGGCACTGTAGCTCTGAGACTGAGAGCCAGATGCTCTACCCCTACGGTCCTAGTGGGACTGACGAGTAGGGGCACTAGCTGAGCTGGGTGTTGGAGCCCTCTGTTGCTGTTATTATTGTTGTTGTTCCTGCTACTGTGGGTGATTGCTACCGCCTGACCTCTAGTGGCTATGATCTGACTGTCCAGTCCTAGCCTGCTTATTCTTCCTTTCCATGTCCCTAATCTTTTAGTCTCGATCTGTTGGGCATAAACAATCAAACTGGAAAGGTCGATATCATTGATCAGCATCGCGGTCCTGCACTCCTTGAGGACCAGGTTTGACACCCCATTCACAAACTTCAGCACGCGAGCCCTTGGCTCCGCCACCATCTCTGGAGCGTAATCTGGACAACCTGGTAAACTCAAGAGCATACTCCTCCACTTTTCTGTTCCCCTGCCTCAGGTTCATAAACTCGACTACCTTGGCTTCCCTAAGCTCCCTCGGGAAAAATCTATCCAGAAAAGCGGTGTTAAATTCCTCCCACTCCACTGGTCCTGCTCCCGCTGGCTGCCCCTCCTTCCACTGCTCATACCAGACTTGGGCTACCCCTTTTAGCTGATAGGCAACCAGGTCAACACTCTCGGAGGAGCTAACACCCATAATACGGGTAATCTTCCTAATCTCCTCTATGAACTCTTGGGGGTCCTCCCACACCTTGGATCCCTAGAAAGATGGAGGGTTCATTTGGGTGAAGTCCCGAAATCTAACAGCTGCTATGGACCCACTGTTATTAACTGGAACCACTTGTTGGTTCACCTGGTTAGTCACGGTTTGCACGAGCAGCTGAATGGCCTCCTGGAATTTAGCAATTGACACCAAATCGTCTTGTGGGACCGCCGGGGCTGGTGGAGTAGTCCGTTGGGTATTTTCGGCCCTCATTCCATTTTCGTGTCGTGGAGGCATATTTCACTAAAATGAAGCAGAACACGAGTTAGGAGAATAATTTTTGGAACTGAATTTCAACGCACGATAAGGAGTATGGAATAAAGGTAAGTTTCCTAATGACATCTCATAGCCTCGCCATCATAAGTGTGGCGCGCTTCATGAAGAGAACTCTATTCGACGCAACTTTCAGACAACCTAGAGTACACTGAACCTAGTACTCTGATACCAAGTTTGTCATATGTCGAGTTTACACCCTGGATGGAACATAGTACTTGAAGCCACAAGTGACCCCAAGCCAACCCCTGGTCTATCATACATTGACACTCTAAGTAACAGAAATACATACAATGGAATTTGTAACAAGAATATGAATATTTGATAGAAATATACTGAACCATGATACTGAAATAATAGAACAAACTACAAGGCTGCGAGAAAATGACTAAGTTTGAAAACTGAGTCTTAGTCTGAAAGCCACTAGGTCTGATGAACTGTTGGGACAAACCCCCAGCAAGCTCTAAATCAGCTGGAAAATAAAATCATAAATCAGACAATAAATCTTCATCCTCGGAGGATAAGGATTCACCAATTTTCAAAGCTGAGGTCTTCGAGAAGTAAACAACTAATGAAGCTGGGACTGTGATCCTGCAGCTGTATCATAAAATGATAAACCATAAAAGGTATGCGTCAGTACTTTGAATGTACTGAGTAAGTGAGAGTAACATAACACAATGAAATAAACAATAAAGAAATACTAAACTGGAAGACATGCAATAACCAACAGAATCTACTGAGCTGAAATAAATGAAATGCTGAGGTGGTCAAGAAGAACTTTCTGATGGTCAAAACATGTTCTAAGTCTGGTATACTGTTCTGGACTGAACTGGCTAGTGGGAGAGTCTATAACGGACATGTAACCACGTGAGCTAGACATGGAGTCCGATGTATACACCCCACCGGTAGTACCCCATATACCTTGCCAGGGTATAAAGGCATGAACTCGATGATCACAAAAGTCTAGGGCCAATCAGGCCAATAAATACTGAAAGCTACACTGGCAACGTAGTTCTGGGAACCTGGGTGCGCTGGAACCCCGGTCCGCTCGGTGCTAAGTCCTACTCCCACTAAATAGTCCTAAATTGAATACTAAGTTGATAGCTTGAAATTGGGCCTAATACTAGTCAAGGATACATATCTGAAAGTACCCTGAGAGTCTTATCGGATCAGATTTTGAAACTAGGTTCTTGACTAGTCAGAGATGCTTATCTAGAAGTGTCGTAACCGTCCAAGAGCAAACTATAATCTGAATTGGGGTCCTAAGGCTAGTCAGAGCTATATGTCTAAAGCATCATGATCGCCTAGTAGACCAATAACTGAATTCTGAATCTCATTCTAATAACTGGGAGGTACTACTGACACCTTAGGAAATTTTATAGTCAAACTGATCAACTGACATTATTCTGGTCAACCCGAAGGTTGCTAAAAATCTAACTGAGACTAGGCTGATATTTCTGAGTATATAAACTTTCTGATTGAAATTGTCTAACATACATTTGACTAAGTTTCTAACACATACAACTATTATAGAAACCCCAGCTTTGAAAGATTCAAGAAATTTTCAAGAATTCGATACTTATGCAGGATTCTAGTTTCTGTTTTCAAGAGTTAGGGTTAAAATTTGCATTCAATGGAACATACATCATTTGAGTTACAAACTGGTGAAAACATATTAAATTAGCATAGAATAATATTCCTCAAGAATTAAACAAGGTCTGATAGCAATATCTTCACAATCGAAAATTCAGGGTCAGAACTGATAGTGAACTGAGGAAGAATTCCCATATACCTGGCAAAAAATTTCCCGGAGAAGGAAACTTGAATATGCCGCAATGGGTGTGAAGCCCTAGTCTTTCTTGAGAGTTCCTGGGAGGAAACTACGATTGTTTTCTAAAAGTTTACGTGGGGAATGAGGGGAAAAACTATTCAATCCCTCTAATATCTCTGAAATTTTTTCTAAAACAACGTATTTTAGAGACTAAATAGGTAGGAGATTACAAAAATATCCCTGGGCTAAAATCTGAAATCTAGTCACGGGGTCCCAACAGGTCACTCAACGAGTCGTTGGTTGAGACCATGACTCGTTGGGACCTCTCGTTGGGTCTACTGCCTGAAGGTCACTGAAGTCACCATGACGGACCTAACGACTCGTGGCATCACTCGTTAAGTACATTGTCTATTAATCGTCGGGGCTGGTAACGGGGGACCTCACGACTCGTTACTGGTGGCCACAACTCGTGGTCACCATCCGTCATGTATACTGCCCCAAATTCCATAAATTCCCTTCTACCTGGTAATGACTCATCCCGCGACTCGTTACTACTTATGACGGGTCGTTAGATGACTCGTTACCTTCATTGCCACCAGGCCTGCCTTTCCCCACGACTACTCCCAACAGGTCGTTGGTTGGACCAACAATCCGTTAGTGTCCACGTCAGATGAGGACTCACCCAAACTGGGGCTAAAATGAATTGGATCGGAGCGGGAGTAGTGCTAACATCAGGGTTGAATCTGATCACCTGAACCTATATCATGAGATGATATAACATAGAGTATGCGGTCAGTATTTTGAATGTACTGGATATGTAAAGTAAGTAAAACATTCTAGTAAAACAATAGTCTAAAATCATGATTATAAGATAAGCGTTTGACATAAGAATAAGAACAACATACTAAAGTCATTATTGTGAGCTAGTAATAAACATGAGTTAATTATCATAAGCTGAAATATAATGATCCAAGATTTTGAAAGTAAAATCATACGATTTAACATGTTTGAAAATATAAGTAAAAGCTAATAAACTAATCAATAGGTCAATTAAACATGAGATCATAAATCATGTACATGAATAACTGAAAATATGAGGAATAAGGGGATGCTTCATCATAATCGGCACCATCATGAATAAACATATGATTCCCTAACTATCCCGCTCAAGTGGTCAAGTTGTCCTAAGCCTTGCTAGGGCAAAGAACGATAACGTGTGATATCACTCGTGAGCCCCGTCAAGCTAGGGGAAACACTCTATAGTGAGGCCCCAAACATGAATATATATTCTAAAAGAGTAAAGGAGTGAGAATCGTGAAAAAAAGGAAAAATAACGATTTTGGGAGTTGAGAAAAAGATTAGAGGTGTACTTGTTTGAAAATGCATGAGTATTGGTAGAGAGTAAGAGAACAAAAGAATGAAAAAGTTGCTTAAGTACTCCTTACTAATAAGCTAAGTGTGCTTAAAGAAATGGGGAAACAAAAGAAGAAATTTATGAGTGAAAAGAATAAAGGAGAAGTAAGAGAAGATATGTCCATAATGAAAGTGTGATGTATTAAAAGCGCTTGAGGAAGATAGCCACTATTACTGGCCAGAATAGTACCTACCCGTCTCTTAGCTTACATTACAACCTGATAAGTTATACTTGATCTTACTTTCAAACATTCCAAGTCTTAACTTGGTTGTATTGGATTTGAATTGTGTTACATATTATATATATATATATAGCATGCTTTATTTGAACTTTCC
>JACEIK010006063.1:58953-97416 GCA_018107945.1 Datura stramonium
TGAGTCTTCCTTGTGCATGAGATGTAAAGGATTTGTTCGAGGACGAACAAGGCTTTAAGTGTGGGATAGTGATCTTGGGCATATTTACATGCCCAAATACCGTTTTATACCGTTGTTATATCTTAATTTAAGAATAATCTCATGTATTTTGTGTAATTTATGGTCATGTACTAACAAATATGACTAGCTCTCTTTGTAGGTTGAAATTCCCAATATATCGAGCTCAATGTGAAGATAATGGTCCTAATATTGAAGATAAATGTTATGGGACAGATTATTGATGATGAGACAAGCTAAAAAGGACATTTGGAGTCAACTCTGTGCCACGGAGAAGCATTGAGGCGTTCAACAACGTTCCACGGAGCAAAGAAATGCCTAAATCATCTCCTACAATCGACATCCCTTATTTCATTTTGTATACACACCAGGCAAGTTCTAAACACTACACAATATCATGGAATATTAAAAAACCTTATACTCACAGCACATGCTCAATTCAAGACATATTAAGTAGACTCTTAAGTCAGCTAATCACAAGAATTAAAAATTAAGCTTTAAGCACATAGAGTCATATTCAAGAGCCTGGGTGTCTCAACCAAATTTATGCAACTGGTTAACATGCTTCTCAATTAAAACCACTTGTATCTTACAATCATGTACAACACATAACAAGAACATCAAACTATCAATCAGCTCAGGGTTCAAATACAACATCTATTGACTAATTTTCCCTCAAGACGGTCGTCATTCATCCATCGTCGGGAAAAGTCCCTAACTATGACTGAAAGTTATGGGCAAACAAATGAAAACTTTTATTTTTCAGTTCAAATTGCCCCCCTTCGGAAAAGAACCGAAAAGAAAAATCAAAGGGTGGATGAACTTTGCTTAATTCAAATTTTTTCAACAAAAATATTATACCCAGCACCACATTCACCCAAAATAACTTAGCACAAAATTCTTAAATTTCCCTCACCCCACCCTTAAAATATGTTATGTCCTCAAAGCATCAATTATAATTAAAACAAAGGTGAGATATACTTCCTGAGGCCTCTAGGCCTAGCTAACAGCATGTTTTTATCCATTTTTGAACACGTGGGTCATTGCTCCTTAGCTTTCACTTTCATGCGTACTTAGACTTTTCCTAAATCTGTGCTTAAAAACCAAAACAAACAACAAGTGAAAAATAACCAAAATTACAAACAAACTGAAAAGAAAGTGTACCTATGGTATTCTTGGGCTGCCTCCCAAGCAGCGCCTTATTTTACGTTGCGGCATGACGCATCAAGATTCACCACTTTTTCCTCCACTTTGAGGATATGAATCTCACCCCTAATTTCTTCTCTAGTTTCCTTTTATTCTCTAGGGATGGTGGTGAAAAAATGAAAGGACCAAGCAGTAGATGTCGCCTCTGGCACTTATTGGCCCTTACGTAGGTAAAATCATTTTGTCTCTCGGAATCAGAAAATTTCATAATATACAGGGCTTGTTTGTCCTCTAGACCTTTCTCTATAAGCTTGGAAGACTCTATTTCTAGGTTGTCAACCAAACTTAATATAGAGAAATGCTTCGAGTGGGGTACAATACACCTCAACTTTGAAATTGCATTGTGCTTGACCTCCTTACTTGTGTACACCTTCTCCACATCAACATCTGACTCCACATGAATTTCAAATGGTTGGAACTCTATCTCTCCTTTCATGAATGGATTGGCCATATGTGTGAGACCATCACGGAGACACTCGGATCTTCCTAGCTGGTGAAATTTGTTCCAAGAACTCACCATTTTCTTCTCCTTGTTGTCCCTCTTAGGTATTGGCTAAAATGGCCCCACTTTCAAATCAACGCAATCTTCAGCCTTAGTCATCAACTATGAACTTGGTGCTTATTATTTTTAAGGGCCTCTTCATTTCCTTGAGTAAAACCCCATTCACTTCCATCTTCTCCCTCATTATTTATGTACGCTCCAGAACTTTGTTTTAACATGTTTTCTCTCTGAGCTTGGTGTTCTAAAGTCCTCCTTTTCTGTCATTCCTGTACTCATCAAAAACAACAAAGAATCAAGTAGGGCTTGGGGAGGGGCATACGAATTTGGACAACCATTCCAATGCCATCCACGACAACCACATATGCAAGTGTGGCAGTTTTGCCACAAGTGGGGCCCTCCACAATTCAGACAAGACTCATCGAAATATGAGTATCCACCATTCAACTAATTTGCGTTCCATGATGTCATGTCAAGAAGAGTATCAAACTCAAAGCAAAAATAAAAGATAAGATAATGTTTTTTTAAACACTTAGAAAATTTTACATCAACACGAAATAAGAAATTCACCAATTTGCAAGTCCGTGTAACTTAAGCTGGTACGCACACGCAAGCATATGCGGTAATATAAGTAATATAGTGACTCTTGAAGAGCCAGATGTCGAAACCATAGGAGTGGACTAAATCAGCGAATATTCAAGTTCAAGTGTCAAGTTAACCTTCACAAGTGTTGATTTAAGAGTTTTAGAAAAATTCTAGTTAAATCTAGGGGTGATCACAAAACAGTAAAACAATACAGAAACAACTAGAGTTAAGGCCTGATAATTATGCAATGCTACAATTCACAATGGTTCGAGTATGAAAACTTCAGTTGTCATCTCACATAATTAAATACGGTGTTCATGATCTTATGATCCTCTAAACACAACAAACTAGGCTCACACCTACATCATTGAGCGGAGATGTGACGTCTTAATTCATGAGCAATTTAACTACGTGGATGTGGTTTACGGGGTTTATCGCCTTGATTATGGACTTTCATCCCTCTAATCATTTAACCCAACCCAGCTTCATAACTATTTCTATGGCTTGTTGATACGATAATTCTAAATCGATTGTCTAGCTATCATCTCGTTCTACTAACCAAGCAAGGAAAATTAGGTATAATTTATCCTAACCCGCCGAATCCTATTGAAAGATAAGGAGCATACTTTGTTCTTGTGTTCTAGCCTAGAGTTACTTTTTTTGAGCTTTTACCTAAGCTTAACGAGTTTGTTTTCATAGTGATCAAACGCCAAAAACAGCAATAAGAGGAAGAATGTAAGACAAAACAATAACTAACAACTCGGGCAAGAAGAAATCATGCAATTACTTTCATATCATGTGGCCTCAACCCCTAGAAGGTTTAGCCACTCATGTTTGTACAAGTACTCAAAAACATAATTAAGATAGTGTGTATGAAAGTAGTTAAAGAGAATGAAAATTAGTGAACCTAGGTGCAGAGTTCTTTTGCTTTCTCCTTTCGCTCCTTCCCGTTGTTCTCAAAATATTTTGTGATAATGAAATTAGAAGCTAAAGGGTTCAATTTATAGTAAGTTGAAAAAATTCACAATTTGTCTGTGGTGAAACAGCTCCATGTCACGCGCTGTCGCGGAGATTTTCTCAAGTGACACGCTGGCTTCTCGCGGAGATTTTGCCTCCAGTGACACTGCACTATCGCGGATGCTTACTGCTTTACAACCCTGCTCATATAAATTAATTCTTTGCTCCATGGAACATTATTGAACACCCCAATGCTTCTCCGTGGCACGAATGTGACTCCAAATGTCCTTTTTAGCTTGTCTCATCATCCATAGTCGTCCCTTAGCATTTTATCTTCAGATTAGGACCATTATCTTCATTGAGCTCCATACATTGGCAATCTCAACCTACAAAGGCTAATCATATTTGTAAGTCCATGGCCACAAATTACACAAAATATATGAGATTATTCTTAAATGAAGGTACAACATGGGTATAAAATAGTATTTGGGCGTAACTAAATATGCCCAAGATCTACACATACATGAACTAGCCATGAAAACAATAATATTCCTTGGCCATGATACATAAGTTTGAGACTCGTGGAATTAATGTATACTTGAATAAATAGTCATAACTTGAATTTATGATTCACAGAGCCTAAAAACTCATAATAATCATACATAATTGGGTGAAATCATCATAAACTTGAAAATATAGATCCGCAGAGATTCTAATAATGAAAACATGTAGTATAGTCATAAATCATGAATAGAAGCATGAAAGAGTTGAATTCATAAAGAATCATGAGAATTTCATCATATTTAGGTCTAACCCTAGAATTTATCAATTTGAAACTTGAAGAATGGAGATCGTAATATTAGCTTCAAAGGGCATGAGGGTGGAAGATTCCCCCATTCCCAACCTACATACACGAACTTGAAAAATCTTTAACTTGATTTGGAAACTTAAGGGAAAATTGAGAGAAGATGATGAAGAACTGCTACTCTTGAGGGGACTTGATCTTCACTTAGAGGTGTTTAGTAGTAAAGTGAGGGTTTAGAATGAATAAAATCCATTAAAACATCCTTTTAGGATTTCAAAATGACTTAGTTTAGGAGTTAGAAATATAGAAACTACGAAAACACCCTTAGCCCAGCCCATTGACAATTTATCTACCAGACCCTACAGGTAACCTAACAGCCCATTAGGACTCTTGATGATTCATCACCCATGACCTGGTAGCACTAGAAAGAAATTTCATTTCTCTAATCTTTTCTTAGCGCCTCCGATTAACAATTCATCATGACACTTAACAGATCACTTAACCAGTTATTAAGACCTCAAAACTCCAACTTTTAATGTCTTCTTGAACTTAACGAGTCACTTAACAACCCATCAAGTGACTTAACGAGTCCCTTATGCCCCTCATTTTATGACAAGGTGTAGATTTTTTTTTCTTGGTTTCAATCTTGGAGTGATCTTGGGACTTTTGGGGTGTTACACTCCTAAACTACAAAAACCTACAGAACTGAATAATGTTACCCTTTCAACTAAAAACATGTTCTTTGGAAGTGTATGAGTCTGATTTATGGCACTTATGTTTTATGTCATATAAACATATGCGAGGATTAAGAGGTTGGTTTAAGATGGAATTTTAGGTTCATCGAAAGTAGAGGCACTACCAACTTGTGAATCCTGTTTGAAAAAAAAATGACTAAGAGACCTTTCCCTTCAAAATAAAATAGAGTGATAAATTAGAGGATTAATTCATTTTTTTTTTGATTTATGTGGCCCAATGAACATTTCAAGCTAGACGTGGTTATGAGTATTTCATGACTCATTGATGATTCTCAAAATATAAATATATTTATTTGATACGTCATAAGTTTGAATACTTTGCAAAATTCAAAGGAATTTGAAGATAAGCAGAATGTTATTAAAGAATTTTAAGTCACTACGATTGAATCGTGATAGAGAATATCTCTCTACAGAGTTCATTAGTTACTTATCGAGCAAGGAATTACATCTTGATTTTCTGCATCTAGAAGAAGCCACAACAGAATAATGTAGTAGAAAAGAAATTGGACTCTTTTAGAAATGGTTAGATTTGTGCCAGGTTACTACGATTTGCCTTCTTCATTTTAGGGATATGCACGCAGAAACTTCTAAATCATTTTAAACTTTGTTTCTCTTAGGTTGCTACCATGACTTTAGGAAATGTTGGATCGGTATAAACAAAACCTAAAACATATTCGAATTAGAGGGATGTTACAATCAGGTGTGAAAGACAGAAAAATTAAAATCAAGAATAAAAATATGTGTTTTATTGGGTACTCTAAAGGATCGATAAGATGATACATTTTACAATCCCTAAAGAAAAAAAGAAAGGTCATTGTAAGGACCAATGCCAAGTTTCTGAAAATGAAATTTTAACAAACCACATTTCTAGATGTAAACTAATTTTACATGAATTAAGTAAAGGGATAAAAAAATCTGTTTACTAAAAATAATAAAAATAAAATTCAAACTCATATGTCGGAAGTTGACATACCATTGCATTTTAGTAATGGAAAAGATGCAAATAGACATACGGTTTTTCACAAGAACAAGTTTCTAAAATACATTGCATCAAAGTAGTGAAGTAGTACTGAAGCGGTTACTAGAGAAAGAAGTGGGTTGATATCCCAACACCACAAGGTGATGAGGATAACATAGATACTCATAATGATAATAGTGTAGCCCTTAGGTGTACCTACCCTTTCACATATACTGTAGTGACTAAATGTCTTGAGACAATGATAAGAAAATCATCTCGGTATGCACTCTTAGGAGACTCTTATGATAAAATCTCTGAAGAGTTGAACACCAAATCAGTCAATTACAATAAAGCACTATAGAATCAAGATACAGGAAAATGAAACATTGGTATGAAATCAAAAATGGAGTTCATATACTCCAATAAGGAATCTTGGAATCTCGTAGAACCACCTGTAGATAGAAGGCAAACCCGTTGGATGCAAGTGGATCTATAAAAAGAGGAGTAAATATAGAAATTGCAAACTTGTATAGTTAGGCTTATTACAAAAAAGTTTCTTGAAGGAGGAAGGGTTGATTATGAGAAAACTTTTCGCTAGTATCCATGCATAAGTATATTAGAATTCTCTTATCCTTTGTTTTTCATTATGATTATGAGATTTGGAAAATGAATGCCAAGACAGCTTCCATAATGAAAGTCTTGATGAAAGCATTTTTATTGTAGCCAGATGGTTTCATTGAAAAAGGCCAAGAATGCATATCGTGCAAGCTTAAAAGATCATTTATAGATTGGCTGACTTCTAGGGTGTAGGCTTACTTATTTTTGACAATGCAGTTAAGGCTTTTGGTTTTGAGTAATGTCTTGACGAGTCTTGTGTATACGAAAAGTGGTATAGGGATAAAGTGATATTTTTGATATTATATATAGATGATATCTTCTTTCGAGAAAATAATGTGGGCTTATTGAATTCAATTCGAGAATGGTTGTCTACTAATTTTGATATGAAGGATTTATGAGAAGTTGCTCACATTCTTGGAATCAGGTTCTGCATATTGCAAGAAAAGATGTAGGCTTATCTCAACTCTCTATGTTGATACAATTCTTACGAGGTTTATGCATGATTTCAAGAAAGGTTTCTTCCTTTCAGAAATAGAGATTTCTCTATCTAAGGATCAATATTCTAAGATGAAAGGAGACAAAAAGCATAAAGGTAGTTCCTTATGCGTCACACAATAGGAAGCTTTATGTATGCGATGTTGTGGCACTATTTGACATCTTGTTTGTCATAGGCGTGGTTAGTAGATTTCAAGTGTCCAAAAAAGAATACAAAATAATAATTATGCACATAATCAAAATTACCTGAAAAGTATTAAGGATTACATGTTAGTCTACTATTCAAATGAGTTGAGTCTTAGATTGAATACACAAACTGATTTTTCGATCGACAAGAAATCTAAAAAGAGTCTCGACCTTAGGGAATGTGTTTACTTTAGAAAGTACAACTATTATTTGGAGGAGCATCAAGAAAACTTGCATTGATGATTCCACCATGGAAAAATTTGACGTATATGGTAGCCTGCAGAGGCGGCAAGGAGGCAATGTGGCTCAAAAGCTTTCTAAAGATTTGGAGGTTGTTTAAAATAATTAAAGCACCAAAAAATTATTTCCATTATAATTTATTGTGATAATAGTGGTGCAATTTTAAATTAAAAGAACACGAATACATAAATCAAAACACATTGAGCATAAAATCATTTGATTCAATACATAGTATAGAGGAGACATGGTGATTATGAAGATTGATCGGAGAATAACTGGAAGGCCATTTTACAAAAGTTTTATCACAAAAAAGTTTTTGATAGGCATGGAAAAGAGAAATGGGTGTTAGTTTGTAGATTCGTGTTTTTGAGTCTATTGGGAGATTGTTATGATATAGTATTAACCATGCATTTTGATGTAGTATACTTGTGAAATGATTGTTTATTTATTTATTCAATTCAATAAATATTAATAAATAGATCATTTTGTTATATATGTGTCCTCAACTTATATAAAATGATTTGGTGTATAGAGTTTAAACTTATACATAAAAGATTAAAGCATCGGTTTTTACAAGTTAAAAAGTTATAGTTCCACAATCATAGATTGTTTGAACAAACTATTAGAATGATCACGAGATTAAAGGTAATTTATCTTAATTACAAGAATGTTATAGTTTTAACTTCTAATACTAGTGCATTTTTATGTATTGAATAGGTTGAATAGAGATAGATATTTTAGGCAGGACGAGGAAAAAATATATTCGCCAAAGTATTAAATGTACTTATATTCTCAATCTTGATATAACTATTACGAGTTGTATATAATGGTATCATTTAATTCATTAAAGGTAGGATCCACAGATGGATCAACATGCACAGTAGTTTGGATGACAATAATATATATTGGTGAAATAATAAATTAGTTAGTGAAATTCATATCTGGTATAGAGATTGATGATACGTCTTTATGAGAAGCTTATAAGTTTTCATGTGCAAACTGGCGGTAAATTTATGAATCCAACATATGAAATAAGTTAACCAATACTCTCAAGAAAATTAATTATTGAATTAAATTCATCGATAAGAAAGCGTACTTGAGAATTTCTTACCTCATACGGCTCGGTAGTCCATTACGTTGGTGCCAATTTAATTTTTTTTATTAGAATATGTCATCTTAACATAGGAAATTACATAAGTGTTAATGAAAAATTTTGAAATTAAATTGAGGAATGCAATTACGAATTTCTAGTGGAATAATTTATATTTATTATAGTAAAAATAATTCAAATTAAAATTTTGAATTATTTTTGCTTATTAAGGGTAATCAATAATTAATTTTGATCCCTGCATTCCCTCTATTTACTCCGGACTCAAAATTCTTTTCTTGATAAAAAAAGAAGACTACATATTTTTTATTTAATTTTTGGACTCAAAAAAACATCTCTATAAATTGGGGTTCTTCTAACCTAAAAAATATATCAATTTTTCGCTGTACTTGTCCACTCAAGTATTAAGAGTTCAATTGTATTTTGAAATCATTGTAGAAGATTACACTTGATTTAAAATATCTACTCATGCTTCAAGAAGTATTCCTTGAACTAAATTTTCAACATATTTTATATATCCTACATGTTTGTATTTGTTGTCTATGATTTAGGTAAGCAATACGATTGTTTGAACACTTTTTGCTGTATGATAATTGTTTGTTAATGTATACAATTGAAAAGGAGTAACAATGTAGTAAAAATTAAAAGATTGAGGCTTCACTTAGAGAAAAATATATTAATAATATATCTCCAATCTCAGAAAATTAATATCAACCATACATATGATTCTCAATATCCTATTATATTTGTATTCATTATTGACGAAAATTTGCTTTAAATTTTTATTTTATAAAGTACTTCCATCTGTAGAGCTGTTAAAATGAGTCAATTCAGTCAAGCTTCATTGGCCAAGAAATTTAATGGGCTAAGATGGATGGATCCTTCATTTTAAAGAACTATCAAAATAGCCAACTCAGCAGCTCTAAAGGTTGCGGGGTTGGGGCAGGTTAGCCATTCATTTTTTCTTTTCCAATTTACATTTTGAATCTTATAGGTATGACAATTTGTTAATATTTAACATATAATTATGAAAGTAATGTTTATTCTATGATAACATAACATATTCAATACCAACACATGCGTCCTTGTACATTTGAATTCATTGGTAAGAGTTGTCTTGATTAACATATTCATCTTCAACCGTCTATATTCATATGCAAATTTAATTAGATAAATATTATCAAATAACTATATATCAAAAATTAATAATATTTAACTGCTTTAAAACATTATCACTTTGAATTGAGTAAAGTTATACAACCGATTTTGAATAACAAGTGTTTTGATATTTTTCTTTGATGAATAAAATTTTTATGCTTAGTGATTAAATTCAATATTAGGTTTAACGCTAAATGAGTAAGTATTGTAAGATTTTAAAACATTTGTTAATCACTATTTCTAGTTTCTTCCCCTTTTCACAATTGTTCTTTTAATTTTAAGTTTAAATTTGAATCAAATATTGAATACAACTTCTACACTTAGTAATTAGTATATAACGCTAAGTGAGTAAGCATTGTGTAAGGAGGGGCAGATCTACGTGTAAGAGTAGGTGCCACACGGCACCTCATTGCAGACGTATTAAGTGCAAATTTGTATATATATATATATATATATATATACGCAATATATCTTATAAATATTAAACTTGCCACCCATATTAATAGGATTTATTGCCTCGTGCTAGTTGTTAATGGTTAAGTATTCCACCCTCGTGTGGTTTGAATCCTGATGGCATGACTTGTAGACACACGTATTATACTTCAATTTTCTTTTATTTTCCTAAAGTTTCGGATTCGAACCCACGTCTAGAATAAAAATTAACACCTTGTCCATTAGGGCCATGACCTGTATATTATTCCTTACATCTGGTATATTATATTAAATATTAATCGCTTGATATCTAGGTGTAAAATTCATAACTTGATTTTTGATACAGTTTTCATTTTTAATTTTGTGATTTCTTTCTCTCCCTTCTTATTTTAAGTATAAAAATATTATTCTCTTCGTCTACATTTATATGACCCGCACTTTTCTTTTTAATCTATCTAAAAAAGAATATTACTTTTCCAATATTAGAAACAACCATACTAAAATTCACTCTTCTTATTCTTAATGAAATATTTGTAGCCACACAAATGTGTGAGTTATTGCCAGACCACAATTTCAAATGTCTTTCTTTCTTAAATTTTGAGTCTAGTGAAATAGTATCTCACATTCTCCTTCCAACAAATTCTTTCTCCTCTCTTTTCGTTAGAAATTCGTAGTATTTCTCTTATCTTTGTTCTATTATCTAAATTATTTGGATAAAAAATGCATATAAAAAAAATAGTTTAGGCTATAGTTAGTCTTATTTGAAAATTTTAGCTTACAAGATAAAATGCATATTGCAATAAAGGATGACATGAAAATTATACCGAAATCTCATTTGATTTCTTTGGCCTTTTAAATTATATTGGTGTGAGTCAATACTTTAATATAGGTTTTCGTCTCATTCTTTGAAATTATCTATGTGAATTTCTTCAACCTCTTTATATTTAATATGTTACATAGAACATGAAGTGCTTATAAATATGAATAATTATGTCATTATTGAGTGTTCCAAGAATATTTAAAAAATACTAATATTATTGAAAGTTTTATTTTTTTAGCGAGTTATCATAATTATTTTATTTGTGTTCGATCTATTTGTCTTTATAAATCGAAAAAAGGCGAACAATGAACAAAGTCGCCCAGTTTCTATTTTCAGATCTAAAATAGGTTAAATATTTGATTTATTTAATCAATACGGTTATATTTAAGCGGTATGACACCCGTAATCTTCAAATTCTAAATTCAAATGCCCCTACATTATTGTAAGATATTAAACTTATTCGGTAATCACTATTCTTAGTTTTGCTTTATTTTTCACAATTTTCTCTTAAAATTTTAATTTAAATTAAATAGTCTTTATCCACGGAACAATTTCGATCAAATCTTAATTAGGCCTCAAAAATCAGCAGGACTAGTTTGTACAGATATAAACTTTAGTTGAAATGAACTTAATAATCTTAATCCAACTTTACTCTAATAACGAATTTGAGCTGAACTGACCTTAAAAGGTCAGCTTATTTTGACGATTCTATCTTGTTTGGGTGGTTGTTTCGAATGTGTTATTTTATTTTATTTTTTTAAACAAAAGGAACAAAAGAAATTGGATGTGATAAATGGGAATGCCTAAAAGGGAGGCCCGTGAAGTGGGACGGCAATAGTGCGATAAGGGTCACGAGATTTGAATAATGAAATCCCATTCTATAAATCAAACACAAATGGGAACCCACCCAACTACTTTCCAACTGGAAACGGCCAAAAAAAAAAAAAAAAAAAGTTAGTCACGCCCACAGTTTCTTAAGTCCCTCTTTGTCCCTTTCGTTGCTGCTTCAAATAGCCAATACTATGCAACACAGCAATGTTATTTATATTTGTGGCAGAATGATAAGAATTATCAATTTATTTTTAATTAGAGAATAAATTTATCCTTTTGGTAGAAATCGTTATTTTTAAGAAAGATTTTTAGCACGAATTTAGAGTTAAAATGGTTCTAAAAATCAGTGAGTACAGAATACGGATAAAAAATCAGTGATATGTATATATCACCAGGGTTAGTGGATGATATTGGAATGGTATACATAGATAGACACTTTAATTTGATCTTGATTAACAACTAAATACTCCATTTTGAATATGCACATCTAGACACCATAGCATCGTCTCCGTTGTATCAGTTGAACACTCAACTTACAAAATAATCAGCTAGGCACCCTCCAAAATTTATGTGTCAGTGACATCAAAATTATCAAAATATGAAGACGTAGGTGTAGACAAGTTAGAGTGTTTGGTTGCGGATAAGATCAAGTTGAGGTGTCTACATATGCGCTCTCAAAATTGGAGTGTTTATTGTCGGTGACGTAAATTCGAGTTTTTATTTATATCATTATGCTTATTGATATATTTTATTAGTATTGAGATATTTTGGATTTGAATTATGAAAATGTAGAACTTCTTAATAAAGTGGATTTACAATTTTAGAATTATGGATTTGATTTCGGAATTATATCACAATTCATTAGATTTAGGTTCGAAATTAATTATTTACATTTATTTTACAAACTTTTTAACAAACATACCTACAAAATTTAAATAAAAACTATTAGATTCGGAAAAATCTTATAACACTACTAGTTTGTTTGGCCAAATTTCTCAAATCGACTTATTTTGAGAAGTGTTTTTAAAAGTGCTTATCAAAAACATATTTTTGGTGGCTTGATGTGTTTGGCCAATAAATTTCAAAAACACTTTTGACAACAATTGATGTTTATTCAAGCTTTTGAAAAGCGGCTTCTAAGTGTATTTTCATAAAGTATTTTCAAATAAGTGTTTTTGGAGAGAAGCTATTTTTTCTAAATTTAAGAAAAGAAACGTCTTTACTCCCTAAAAACACTTATTTTTCTCTCAAAGCTTGGTCAAACACCTTATTTTAAAATAAAATATATTTACAGAAAAATAAGCACGTTTGACCTCCCAAAAAAGCTTTCAAGCAGGGCTATATACCTTACTCTATTCAACTCTCTGCCAAAGTGTTACCTAGCCGAGTAGATCCAGTGGATTGATCATGCTACAGTTACCATATGGTTAGGCAAAACACACCATTATGTATGTGCACCTAAATCTTAATATTGTGGGAACCCCTACATTTTTACTTGGTCTATAGCCCATTCCTCAAAGGCCTACAAGGATTTACATCACTAAGATAATGTAAGGATATTAATGGAGGAAGTAAATTACTTAAATGATATATGAAGCATAGGCTTTTGTAACTTTATCAAGAAAGTTGTTTGGACTATAATTTATAATACCACTAACCAACTTTTTAGTTGATGTATTGCTGTGATGGTAGGCTATGCTAGAGGGGAAATTTAAATTTAAAGTTTATAAATTTAAAATTTAAATTTAAATTATTAAAAAAACAAAAAAAACATGTAATTTAATTAAAATTAAATGTTTTTTTTGTTTTTTTAAAATTTAAATTAAAATTATTGAATTTTGCTGAGTTTTTAAATTGTTATTTGTACACATGTATGTAAAGCAAATAAAACAAAATCAGAAAGTGGGAAAAAGATGGAGAAAAATTGTCCATTTCAGAATCTTTTACTTCAATCCATACAGCACACAGATTCAGAGTCTTGAAACAAAAATATTGCAGCATTTCAGTTACAAATATTTGTCTATATAATGCCCTATTACCAACCAACTAATTCCACACCAGATTTCCTCCAAGCAATGCACAAAATCCACTCCCATCTCAAGTAAGAGTCTTCCATACTATTTACTCTAATTTTTCTTCTTTGGTGCAGTGTAGATAGCAATAGCAAAAACAAATGCTCCTTTCTTTTTCTTCTACCAACTTTTATATGATGCTTCTTTAAATTAATATCAATTCTTTCCCTTGAAAATTTGTCTCTTTTTTTCCTTAAAAATGTGAAACATTTTCTAAAAATTGAGTTCTTGCCTGTTCTTGCAAAGAACAGTTCTGATCATCACGGAGCATAGTGGGATGAATGTGATCCTAGAAGCTTGTGGTTTGTGTCCAAGAGCTGAAAAACTCTTGGTGGAACCCTTCCCTTTTTAGTGGGTCCAATGTAGAGCAAAAGGGCATCCCATTTATATAGTCTATCCAGGCGTGGCATCAGTGGATGATTCCACCCACTTATAGGTCACCTAATGACAACTTTACGTTGCTCCAGGACTCTATGAGAATAAATCTGAATGAGTCAGTCCATTGTTTTGTTCTAAATGTAAGGAAAAAAAAAGATAAATTCTGTCAAATTCAGAAACATGGCCTTAAAAATTTCCTTTTCCTTAGTGGTTCGGATCCTTGAAAGTTGTTGTTATGTTAAAAGTTTTTTTCTTAAAGTGTATTTATTATTTATTGCTATGGTGCTGCAGATGGAAGACAAGTTGGTTGCTAGTAGTGGTATTAGGGGTGGTGCTTGCAAGTCTAGGTGGAGCTGAGGGAAGAAAATCAAGAATTCTTGAGGAGTCTTCTTCTTCTTCTTCCTATGATTTAGAGTACTCAGCAATAAGTTGCAGAGCACACAGTGCATCCATAACAGATTTTGGAGGAGTTGGGGATGGGAAAACACTCAACACAAAGGCATTTCAAGAAGCAGTGAATCAGTTGAGCAATTATGCATCAGATGGTGGATCTCAGCTTGTCCTGCTGGTCAGTGGCTCACTGGTAGCTTCAATCTTACCTAGCCATTTCACTCTCTTCCTTCAAAAGGATGCTGTTCTTCTTGCTTCTCAGGTACTGACTCTCATTTTTACTTCCACTTTCATTTCTCACTTCAGAAATTTCACTCTATAAAAGGCGGTTTCAGCGTTCACACAGAATCCGATGGTATCCTAAGGGTGTGATATAAAGCAGTTTACATGATGGAAGCAACATTCCAGGAGTTTGTACCGTTGATTATAAGTCACAGAGACAACTTTATGTTACTTCAAGACTCCACTTCAATCCATGTTCCTCTATGAATTTTACTAAAAGTTTTTCTTTTCACCATAAAAGATACGTATATTATTATTATGTCGAAATGAAATAGACCTGAATAGAACAGAACGGGATGCCAATGATTTGTTGCCCCCCGAATTGTGGCGTAATTGATTGATTGAATTGGTTCAGGGAATAAATGATTGGGCTGTTATAGACCCATTACCATCCAGCATGGTCATGGGAGGGATGCACCAGGTGGAAGGTACATCAGTCTTTTATTTGGCACTAACCTCACTGATGTTATCATCACAGGTAAAGTAAAACTAGCATCCCTAATATGCAACTGTTATATGCCTTTAAGCTATTTATTTTCTCAATCTTTATGACATTCTTACAAAATGATTAGGTGAGAATGGGACAATAGATGGGCAGGGTGCCCTTTGGTGGCAGAAATTTCACAGCAAAAAGCTAAAATACACAAGGCCTTACTTGATTGAAATTATGCATTCTGATAATATTCAGATATCAAATCTAACCCTTATCAACTCTCCATCTTGGAATATCCATCCTGTCTACAGCAGGTAATTTTAAAGCCAAAATCTTCATTCTTTCACTTGTGTTTACACTAAAAATTTTATCAAGAATCTTTTTGGTTATTGTGAAATTTCAGCAATATCATTGTCCAAGGCATCACTATTTTAGCTCCAGTCAAATCTCCAAATACTGATGGGATCAATCCAGGTCTGCTTGTCCTTTACTTCTTTTTTTCCTATACATGGCCAAATGAGAAAAGGCTAATGGTATATTGACTGATCTTTCAAATTTCTTTCTTTTTCTTTACAGATTCTTGCACAAACATGAGAATTGAAGACAACTACATTGTATCTGGAGATGATTGTGTGGCAGTTAAAAGTGGTTGGGATGAATATGGCATAAATTATGGAATGCCAACAAGTCAATTGATCATTGGTAGCCTCCCACTTGCATTTCACCTTATAGTGCTGCAATAGCATTAGGAAGTGAGATGTCAGGTGGGATTCAAGACGTCAGAGCCGGGGATATCACGGCCATGCAGGAATCAGGGTCAGGATCAAGACTGCTGTTTGGCCGAGGCGGATTGTCAAAGATGTATGTCAAAGGGATGACACTGCACACCATGGGAAATGGGTATTTTGGATTGACTGGCAACTATGGATCACATGCTGACACTCCCTGGGATCCTAATGCATTACCAGAGATAAAAGGGATCAATTACAGGGATGTGGTGGCTGAGAATGTGTCGATGGCTGCTCGGCTTGAGGGGATTTCCGGGGATCCCGTTCTGGAATCTGCATTTCCAATGTGACAATGCGGCATGGCAAAGAAGGCCAAAGTATCCATGTGGACTTGCACAGATATTGAAGGAATTACCAGTGGTGTGCAGCCACCACCTTGTCAGTTGCTACCTGATCAGGGCCCAGAGAAGACTGAAATGTGTAATTTTCCTACAGAGAGTTTGGCCATTGATAACATAGAGATGCAAAGATGTTCCTATAGATTGAATTACTGATAAGCTCTCCAAAATGTATCAGCTATATAAGTGTAAGAAACTATCTGAAATTTTAGTGCTTTCATCTTCAATGATAACCCTGGAACATCCAACAAAATGTGCGCATACAACAACAACTACTACTATGCAACTTCAAACAAGTTGGAGCCAAGCTATAGGTTCCACAGACAAGTCGCTCTATTTAAACTCATTCTAGACCAATATTATATAAAATTAAAAGTACTAAAGTCCATTATACTTTCTTCTAGCATATAAATCTCTAATGTGACTAAGAATTTTATATTAGCAAATCATACTTTCTTAAAATTCCAAAACTTATAAGTGCAGAGCGCTCTCATTATTGGAAGCCAATAAATACTAATACCTAACAAAGGCAATTATTGATAAGCACATTATTAATAAAGATTGCAAAACAACATCAAGTAATCCTCCAAATTGTATAAACAGGCATACAACTTCACAACTCTGTTGACCCACTGTCCATTCTCACATGAACAATTTCCATGTTATGTCAAACCACTTGAACAGGTGAAATGTTCAGGAAAACAAGCGATGAGCACTCAAAGAATACTTGACATATCAGGAGGTCAGTATTTAGAACCATCTGATTGCAGGCTACCTTTTAGCTTCTTTATACAATACCAATAAACCAAACACAATAAGGGAATAAGTATCTGACTTAAGCCACTTAACAATTTCTTGAACCAACAGTTCCACCATATTTATTCAATCATCTTCGCTGGGGAACATTACAAGTCTAATACACTAGTTTAGAAGTTATGTCATAAGCGCTATTGTATACATCATATAACCACAGCTCTTTCAATGAGTTGGATCGGGATTAAATTTTGCAGCTTCCCTCCAGATGAGCTCCTTGATATTATCTTCAGTGAGAGATGGCTGCTCAAAATCCAAACTGAAAGGCCTAGGACAAACAGGCTCCTCGTTGATATCATGAAGAGGTGCCAAATGCGGATGACAGAGAGCTTCATCAACTGCAATAATCCAGAAAAAGGTCATTACTCAAATCTTGCCATAGTCCTCTTTTTCAACTTTCACTAGCATTTTTATTAATTTAGAAAAGAATTGTTTGGAAATGAGCCTTCATACAAAAATCCATCATAAATTCTTTACCAGTATCGCCTGCTTGGATCAAAAGATGAGCATCTTTCAAGCAAATCTACAGCTCGGGAGATGAATTCGGAAATCTGGCAGCAAATTGTGCCTTGGGTACCTTAAGAGCTGTTCTAACGTATCTCCGGGCATTATTACTCGGAGAAACCCAAGACTGGCATCATCTGGTGAGCCTATGAGCTATAGAAAAAGCAAAATAGAGCATGTCAGTTGAACTGGCTCAGCTCTAGATGCATGCAAATTGCAAAGTAACAGAAAGCCTAAATAAGTGGATAGAAAAGGTGCACAAAGTTCAACAAACAAACAGCTGATCAGATAGAGAGATCAAACATGGAGCTGTTCCTGTTCCAAAGACTGCGTCATTATTCGCCATACTCCTGCTAAAGCTAAGGTATCTGTCAGGATGATGCATGAATTCAGAAACTACAAATGCTATCTACTAGTATACCTCAGTGATAAGTCTCAACTGGTGTACATAATCTCTGCCTGGAAAAAGGGGTTGTCTTGTCAATATTTCACCGAGTATGCAGCCCACTGACCAAGTATCAGTGCCGATGTATATTCTGAACAATTTAGTAGCAACTCTGGTGCGATACCAGCGTGTCACACAATATTCCATCATGAAATCTGTCTCAGTTATCGTCCTTGCTAGCCCAAATCCCAATCTTTTAGGTCACATTTGCATTGACAAACAAATTGCTGGGTTTTAAATCACGGTAAGATATTGGCAGAGTGAATGTACTTAAGTCCTCGCAATATTTGGTACAGAAAATGCTACAAATCAAAAAAGAAGGCGACCAATCATATAATGTTGTATAAAAATTAAGATAAGTTTCCAAACAAACGCACATTAATATAGAATATGAAACAACAATAAAAAATTTGGTTGCTTTATATATTCGTAATTCTTAGATCTGATCTACAATATAGGACAATTTGCATAGTTTTGAGGTAACTAAAGTTATTTCTTACATATCATGCCTGTTAAACAAAACTTTCTGATTATTGTATCACTGAATATGGATATTTATAGAACTAGTCTAACCTTTTCTTCTGATGAAGATCAGTGTCCATCACTGGAGAGAAATGAATACTCACTCCGTTTTAATTTGTTTGTTTGGTTTTGACTTGGCACGGAGTTTAAGATAGTAAAATAAAACTTTTGAATTTTGTGGTCTAAAACAAAAGATACGTATATGTATCAAAATGCCCTTTAATCTTGTGGTGCTTAGAAGCATGTAAATTGTACGGAAGTTGGAATTAAAGTTGCCAAAAAAAGAAAAGAGAGACATTGTTCTTTAGCGGATTAAAAGGAAAGTAAAACAAAAGAATTGAAAAGGATAGAGTATTAAGAATATGCGCAAGATGGGAAGTCGCCAATATAAAGTAGTCTGCTTGGACACCAAACAAGTGTTTACTGCTTTGAAATCAAAATAAAATCCCCAAAGGATGTACCAAGCCAACAATTCCAAGGTCCATTGCTATGAATTTGATTCTAGTTCAGAACTACATCTCCAAATAATAAATCCAGTTAACTGGTTAGATAAGAAGAATAACAATTATGGAATCATAGAATGCGACATGAAGTGTAGCTTGCGACAGTGTTCATCAGTCAGTTGTTGGTTGGAATGAATAATCTGATGAAGATCAGTGTCCATCAGTTCATAAACAATGTATACATCATTGAAATTCTTCTTTTGAGAGGCATTGTAACATCTTTAATTGCAATTACCTGCATATTTTTGGAAAAAATTGAATGTAACTGGGATTCAGCATCACTATTCACAAGACCTTAAAATATTAAGCATTACAAAGGTACAAGAACAGTACTCAGAGATCTTCAATTAGTTACTAAAATTATACCTTAAGCAAACTTTCCCTGTAATCAATTAGTTACTAAAATTATATCCTTAAGCCAACTTTCCTTTCGTTTACCCACCTCTCTTTTCCGACCAAAGGCAGGAGAGGAGAGGGAGAGGCAGCAGTAATATTCAATTTTATTAGCCTAGTCTACCAATTCAGAGTGATATTCATTACGTTCTTGTTTCTATCTTTCTCTTTTTCCCCAATATTATTATCCATGCAAGATATGAATACAACTGGTGGTACCAATTCTTACTGGTGTCAGAACCTTTGAAACCAAAATCAGTAAACAACATAGTGTCTTTAGAGGCATCAAGTTATTCTTTTCACATTACCCTTCTTAGTCTGCATCCTTTTCTTCAGCCTACTCTAGTGATATAGTATAAAACTCAAAACTGGTAAGATAAAACAAATCAAATTTCCATGAATAATATTACATCCAGCAAAAAACAAGGGGAAAATCACATGCAAAAGGAAAAGAGGGAAGTAGTGATAGATGTCAACTTTCTAGTGAATAAACAAGGCAAAGACAAATTAAGATGGATTGGTCTAAGGGGCAGGGGTGCAATATTCAGAGTTCTGGAGAGGTACAATACTCACATTCTCATGATCCATGTGACTGAGAAGCTTTATCTCTCTTAATGTCCTTTTGGCATCTATTACATTATCAAATGCATTTCCAATCTTCTTAATAGCTACTTCCTCACGTGTCTCCGAGTTCATAGCAGCACTGCAGCAAATTTTTTAAGCAAATTAACAATGCATTTTTCTTTCACATAGTAATATAATAGAGGAGAAGCATTTTAATAAAGAACAAGTGCAACATAAAAGATCTTAATTGCAACAGAGGAAAGAAGTAGCATATAGTCTAAAACTTTAATACACCTAATTAAGAAAGGTTTCAACAAAATTCACAGAATCGTAAGGTGATCATACTGAACAACTTCCAGAAGCTTATTAGATTGGTGAGACACGTACATACAAGATAAGTAAGTTAAGAAGATAATAGTCATGCGAATGGAAACATAGAAGCAACCATGCCCCTATACCTTCCAGTGTCAGAAAGACCAAAATTGAATGGAAGCTCATCATAAGAGACCTTATAGCAGTGTTGGCATCAAGAAATGACCAATTGAAGAAGTGAACATCATTAAGCATCTCTCTCTCTCTCATAGGATAAGAGACATGGCCGAAACTGTGATCTGATTCAGATTTATCACATATCAACCACAAAAGCTTACAAATTCACTGGATCCAACTTGGATTATGATATGTTGTACCTACTGAAACTCCCTTTTTCTCATTTATATAGTCATGTTCAACTACGGACAGAGTTTGAGAAAGAAGAAGATTTTCGCATGACATCTCTATGAATATAAAAACATTAGCGTGTAGGTGAAAATGAGAATTTTAGAGTTAAGAAGTTCCCAAGATATCCAAAAAGATGTCTTCTTTATTTCTAATAGACTAAAAACAAAGAGTGAAATATAAACCAGAAGAAAGGGAATAATTTAAGTAATATTTTTGACACTATATATACAACAATCACAAAGAGCATAAACAGAGTATATAGGTGAAACGATGAGAACCTTGAGCAGGTGCAAGCTTTGCTCCTCTTCAGAAACACTATCACTAATGAAAATCAGATGGTAATACACACAAAAATTCACATACCTTTAGGGAAAAGATAGACACAGAGCTTAAACCTATGCATATAAAAAGCTAGTATATTTTTCTTACCAAACCATTCCATTAGCTCCACGACCAATAGGTCTAATGGAGAACATACTTTCTTGAAACTTCAAAGAGTGAGCCGTGCACATTATACTGCACATAGCGACCCCCATGAGTTGGAACTCCTCTTATGTTACTATGCCCACCATGATCAGCTGAACTCGAATCAAGAGACATCTCGAGAAATTAAGCAAAAGGGGTCAGAAAAATTCAGATCAGAAAGGGGGTAAGATCTTGAACTACAACACTAAATCAAAAGGAAGTCCTTTTTTCCAAAGAACAAAGAAGAAGAGCCTTTGCACATTTCGTCTCTCTTCCTTTTTGGGTGGTGAATAATACAACTAAATTGTGATTCTCTTTTCTTTGTTTCTTTCAATTTTCTAGAGAGTGCCTGCGTGATCATGTGGGAACTTTTGAACTGGAACGCTGCCATTGTTGTTGCCCGTGAAGGAAATTGACTTTCTTGGAGGGATGGGAGTCTGCTTTTTGCCCCCTTTTTCCCTTCTCTTTATTGATGAATCTTCTTCAAATTTTCACCACACAAGTGTGTAAAGATCGACTACATACGATGCCTTCCATTTACATGCTCAGGTTAATAGGGAATTTTGTAGCAGCGATTTTGTTTGCAGTATATGTTACAGAATTACTCATTTTGCCATTCAACTATATACTACATGTTACATATTTATATTATATTGTGTTAATAATTTAAATATATTTCTCTATTTTAAAATAAGTAGTATTTTAATATTTTGATTGTGTTTCAAAATAAGTGGTATCAATTCATTTAAGTGAAAGTTTTTCATCAAAGTCAAAGCAAGAAGCGATTTTTGTTTTGAGACTCCGAGGATAAAGATACAATTTTACAAAAAAATTGTTCAAAAATGAAAGTCGTATTTCAAAAATGTTTCCCTCCTTTTTCTGATATTTTTTAACGGATTAATTCATTAAATTAGAATGAATCAACTAATTGATGGTCTATATCTTTCGGACTATAGTTAATGAGATACTTGTTTTACGTAATAAAAAAGGCATTAATAATATTTTTTTGATTTTACCCTTATTTAAATGGAGAGAGTTTTATAAAATCAAGAAAATATTAAAAGAGTTGCATCTTTTAAGATATTTATTAGGGGTAAGTGGTATTTTTTATAGGAATGAGTAGTTTTGTTAAGGCGTGAGCTAAAAAGCACAACTTATTTTAAACGGAGGGAGTAATATTTATTTTAATCAGTATTTAAATTGTATTATATTGTATTAATAAATATACGGTAATGTAATGATCCATTTAGTGTGAACGCGTTGTGATATTTTTATTTATTTTGTATTTACTTATTATCTAATAATCATATTTTATGATTTGTTCTACATTTTTATAGTAGCTCTACCTTGTATTCTACCGTACTTGTAGATTTATCTTTTAAATTATAATGTGCGACATTGTATAATAAATAAAAAATAATATAATTTTATACGAATATTATATTTATCAAATAATATAATATAATTTAATATACTATAATTTGATACATTATGAAAGAATATGTAACAATAATCAAAATCAGAGTGTTAAGTGTCATTTCTTTGATGGTTTTGGAATGTAATCTATGCATAAATCTTGTATTAGTAATATAGCTCTTGGTGGCTGCACAAAAATAAAAACAAAAACCAACTACCACGACTTATGAAGGTTTGATTTTAATATTAAATAGTACATATATTAAGTTATGAAAGAATTTAGATAATTTTTTATGAAATATAGAATATAGAATAGGAAGACGTGCATTAATAATAAGTGATTAAATTATTTAAAGATAGAAATATCTTACTTTTAATTAATGTATATCAATCTCCTCATATTTGATTACGTCATAACTCATAATCATCGCCATTGTTATTTTCAGGGCTACATTATAATTTTATATAGTTAGTGTGTGAACCAAAAAATTTTCTTAGTGTAAGAAGAAAACAAATCACTTTAAATATCTATTATAATATCTTTATTGAGGTATTGCGATCTAAAATTTAAGAATCGTGATGACATCTATGGAATCACTAGCTACCAAGAAGCCAACCATTCCAATCCAAGATCCAAAGTAAATCAAACAAGATATAATCCCAATAATATAAATTAAAGTTTAATACAAAGATAAATAAATGAGTAAGTTTAAAACAATACTCGTAATCTCACACTAGTTAAGGTTAATGAGCATCTATATATTGTAACTGACTATAAGAGTTTAGAAACACAACCTGAAAATAAAAGATAAGTATCTAGAAGAACTAATAATGAATAGCTCATGTTTATATCAAGTACACCTGAAACAATGAGATTTAACAATGGCGCTAGTGAATGAATTGGCCAAGACAGAAGCAATGTGAAAAATAAAATCTAATAAGATTCCTGACCCTTACTCCTTATCATACCCTAGATCAAATTATAAAATAATATGCATGAACAACAATAATGTATTGCATAAAATCTAAAATACTTCATAAAAAGAGTAAATCAGATCAAACCGTCAATATACATAGGCTCTCATGGACAAAGCCACTAAACCTAAATAGTTGGGCGTTCATTGATGGGACTACTAGACCACATCAGTGGGCTCAATGGCGCATACTAAATCAAGTCATCTAATTGTGCAAAATTAGTATGCCCTGCTTAGTACGTTGAGGTACAGTATCATACAAGTTTCAAGATACTTTAATATATAATGCTAAATGGTTTATAACACCTTTTAAAGATTAAAAGAATCTAAAAATCAACTCGATTAGCTCAAAATAGCATATATGTTCTAGTACGCTGCTCACTTACAACATGAAGTAATTTGAAAACAATTATGCAAGTCTCGTCATGTTTTAAAAGCAAACGCCCAAGAGATAGTAAAGGTCTTACTTACCTTGGAAATTATTAAGCTTTTAAACAAGAAACATACAAATCCCGCAAAACAATCTCCAAAGATATCAATTTATGCACAATATAGATAAGCAACATCAAAATTATACTAGTCATTATTTTGTTCATAATATTAAATCAAGTTGAGTCAAAATCAACTCCTGAACAAATTAATTAAAAAAAAATTACTTTTATAATCAAGTTTTGATTAGAGCTTAAATTGCTAGGTCAAATTTTTATTTTTGAACTAAGTAAAGAAATTTCCTAATTTCACCTTTCAAATCTCATATTTCTATGCTCCAAATCTAACTACAATTGGAGTATAATCATTCAAGAGTGATAAAGAATCAATACCTTGTATTAGTAGGCCAAAATATCCTCATTTGAAGACACCCACGAGCTCCAAATATTAAAAAATGGCAAGAAATATGCATTAAAAAAATATCCTTGACCAATCAACCCGTAAACTTTCCTTTGCAATCGCAGTGTCCGGCCTTACGAAGATTGCAATGTACCAAACACCACGAAATCTGTAACATTGTTATATAATTTCAAATGTATTGAAACATCCTCGAGTCCCTAACGAAACACATCAACAAGTCCCAAGAATCATACAAAAGTATAGGAAGTCTCAAAACAATAAATGGGACGCTAAAATTTAAAATAAAGCGTTGAGTTGTTATAGATACATTGATGCAAGGTTGAAGGAAGATAATCTGTCGAAGCAATTGCGTGCAGCTACATAATCAATTAGATAGTTCCAAAAGTTAATTACTACTGTTCATAAAGTTAGTTAAGCCAATCGATTGTAGTAGAAGATGGTGAGCGGAATTAGCTAGTTCAATGTTGATTCTTCACTTGATTAGATTGGTATTAATACGATTGAGCAATTGTACAAGGAAAGACTATTGAATGATATATAATCTTCTCTTCTTGAAATTCTCTCAAACTTACATGTTGGATTCCTGAGTCAGTTGTCATCTTCCTCAAGTCTTCCCCTCCACGGATTAACATAATTTCATTTGATTCGATTTGTTGCATCAGTGATATCGAGCCGAGTAGTGCATGACAAGAATCAAGATAGATCTCCTGAGACGACAGAGGGCAAACTCTCCCAAATTCAGGAGCAATTGTAGAAATTAATGGAGGACATGGTCAGTATGAATGATCGAAATGTTCGGACAGATAAGGAATTGATGGAGATTAAACAAGCCATTGGAAGCATGAGACGATGGGAGTAAGTCTTCTAAGGGTGGTGATTGTTACTGAGGATGCAAGGCACAACTAATTTGGAAAAGGAAGAAGAAGAAGAAGACTATCTATTCTAAGTGAAGAATCAAAATTGAACTAGCTAATTCTGCTCAACTAATTTTGTAACAACAGCCCGGTCGGCTTAAGTAATGTAAACAATAGTAACTAACTTACGGAACTATCTAATGATTATGTAGATACTACAATTTGCCTTTGACTAATTATCTCCCTCCAGCCTTGCATCATACACCTCAAAAAAATTTAAGTCAAAACATTTAAGCCTACTCATTGCAATATGTATGCAAGACTATGCATATTCTTGTATTCAAGCTCAAACCCCAAACCTACATATTAATAGTATACAAATTGATTCTAACTCTAAATGGAGTCACATGTAGTCCCGATGAGCTTGAATCTTACGCAACGAATAGTTGAAGTACAAATATGGTTGAAGTTGTTTTAAGAGTATGGTTGCACCATACATCTTGTGTTATGAGCAAGGTCAATGTTATGGATTGGCCCATTACGCCTCCTACGAAGAGGTTCAAGGGTTTAAGTTAAATGGGGATGAGATTTTGTGCCTTGAGGAAGAATAACAAGAATAAGAATAGCTTCCAGATCAATCATAAGAGTGAAATAGATTTATCACTTAATTATCTCTATATATTGACATTATTGGCTATGCTTTGTGTTACTCAACGCATGCTTTTAAGTACACGTTTGGTCTTACTAGCTAATAAATCTTGATGAATTATTTTTGACATGCCACTAGATAATCACAACAAACAACAGATTCGAGGTGGAAATTTGTCATCGATCAGTGAACAAATAGCAAAAAATTTTAAGTTAGTTAAGTAGGCATTCAACAATTCCTCCCATTTCATCCTTTTCGGGAATAGATGCTTTCTTAATTCATCGAGATTTGAGGTCAACTTCTTCTTAGTGCTAATTATCTTTAATAGAACATGCTTCCTGCAAATTCTTTTAAAAGGAAGCAGCAACTACCTAATTAACTAAAGAGAAATAGCACTTTGATAAGCGGGAAACAATATACCATAAATGCAAAGAGTGAGGGATCAAAAAACCTTTGCATGACTACATTGTTTGTTTACATTGACAAAGATGTTCCTTAATATGTAAAAAGCAGTTACGCCTTCAGCAATCAGAAGCTGGTTGCTACATCTCGAAAACTCAATTATCATTTGAATATATAGACCCTAAATTAAAGTTGCACTAGCGCTGTGACAAATTCGGCGTAGCAAAACATAAAGTCGTTTCCTCCTTGCGACTCCGATGGCTCCTTTGCTAGGTACAATAGCATTGAGTGTATATCAACAAAGTCATGGCATTGGGAAGTAATCAGACCTATTGTTTCATTATGCTTGCGGTTACGGTGCAAAGTATAGAACCAACTCTCAATATTGAACAGTGAAACAATGCCCACATATTGTCAATTTGTCTTCTTATCAGCTTCATCAATTGCGTCCCAATCTTTCAACTAGAGGGAGGGTGAGAATAATGATAAGCCAAATACGGATCTGTGTTCATAGTGACAAGTTTTCTCTTCCTTGCAAGATGTCACGCAAGTTGGCATTACGCATTTCTGCATCATTTAGAAGTATCGCAAAGTTGTGATGACTTGAAAATTAGAAATTACTAATTATGGCTTAGAGTTTTGAAGAATTGGTTCAGGGTTTAGATTGGAGAACTTTTTTTTCATATCAATATTCTGAGAATCATCCAATGAACATATACTAAAATCATATATGCAAACGGCTCCAACACCAAAACGGGATATCCGAAATGGAGACACATTTAGGAACTGCGGTTTGTCCTGAGACCGACTCAAAGTCTTTAGCGGCATAACCAAGCTTCATTCTTTGCAAAAGAATCGGCATAGGGATCAAAATATTTACAGTTCAATTGAAAACAATCAACATTAAAGCATTAAGTCAAAATCTAAGATAAATCCATTGCAACATGACATATTACGGAACTCAAAAGCATGACACAAGATTAAGACCAAAACTCACCAAGGTCTTGGAGGTATGACACAAACAACATTAAGTTGCATTGAACAAATTAATAAAGATAATTAAACACCAGTTTATTGTATTTCTCAAGGCATTTCAAAAGACACAGTCTTGAAATCGAAACTTTTTTCTATATGTGAAGATTTTTTAACAAAGAATAACATCTTGTCTAACATTCACAAGGTACATCAATCACCATTTTTGTATTGCCTTTGTCCGATCGAAGGGCGTAATTTGCTCTCATGTGGGAAGACCCTTCCCTCTAAGTAACATTCTCATCTTGGCCTCTTCCTTTAGTTCCAATCTTGTCAAATTTCAAGAATCACCTTAAAATGCTTAATTTAGATTGATCATTAGTTACGCGGTATTATTGTATTAGTTCTTACGTTAGCTTCGCGATTCATCTTCTTTTGGGTATCTGATTGGGTCTGCCTGCCTTATGGGGGCTAAATGTGAGATTAATGGTCTCAATTATATTAACTACGGATAGACAAAATATGACTAATTAAAGGTTCAATTGTGAAATCTTTGGCAATCCTAGTGAAAACCACCAATCAATCTCACACTTAGTTGGTATCACGTACATGAATCTTTTGCATTGACTTCATTATTTCCACGAGATTTCATGACTTTTGAGATTAAAAACACTAAGATACGTGGATTTCAAAAGACTATGATAAAAAGTAATTTTAAACTCTGGAAAGAAATCCCTTGATTAATAAACTCTGGTGGTCGCGTTTTCCAACCCCAAATTATAGAAATGAAGCCATTTAATTTGCATAACATATATAGTCAATCTGACTCGAATCATAGACCTAAACTTGAGCTAGCTAGGTCAGTCCAATAATGACAATGCTAAAGTTGCTAACCTTCTGATTATCTCTTCTTATCATTTTCCAATCTAACAAAGTATTAGAAAATCATTTCAACTTCATTCTCTCAAATTTTCCCAAACAATCATAGCACAGTAATCATTATTCTGTAAATTAAGTAGCGGTTTGGTACGCGGGATACAGGATAATAATTTCTTAATAAAATATAGGAGTATTTTGATCTTGTATTTTGATAAGGAGTATTACTTAGTTTCGGGATTATTTATACTTTCATTTATTCTATTTATCCCATGGGTATCGCAATCTATAGGATAACTTTTGTTTATCCAATCCCCAATACAGATCACTCAACTTTGAGAATTTAGTAGTAAGAATCATTAAAACTTTCTTTTATATCAATAAAATCCATTCAACTTAAGTCATTTTTTCTTCAAAATCACTCAACCAAATTTACCATAAAAACTTTTTGATCTGATAAAAATAATTTTTTTATGTCATGTAAATTATATGTTTTATAAAATAAAATTTAAAATTGGCACATACCCGATCCACCCACCCACAAATCAAATGAGTTTCATCTCTGTCTATTCTCGGATTTTTTTCATTCAATTCTTGAATATAAATTATCATTTAATTTTAATACAAAATTGATCATAGTTGAGTGACATATTGATTCCAGGTATAATTTTATCGGAACTTTATTACTCTTTATTTGATTAGTGTAACTTGACTTCTCATATCAGTGGTACTTTGATTTCATGCAACATCATCTTACTTGACCTGTGTTCAATAATTTTACCTCATACACCAAATAAAAAATATGGGGCCACCTCGGGAGGCAAATACGGTCTATTTTCCTATCAAACAACTTATTTTTCATGCTCAATTCATAAACATCAGTTCATGATTTAATTCATGTCGCGTGACCTTAACCTCGCTATAAATTCAATCATCTTGATTTTAGTAAAAACTTGGTATCATGCCCTAAAATTATTTACCAAAAAGTTCTAAAACTATAATGGCTTTCAGTTCTTCAACATATATCTGATGGACCGTGATATAACATTTCATGTCAAATTTAGAAAGATTGAAAAAGAATACTTGCATTTTTCAACAAAATTGAATCTATTTATTTTTGTCGAAAAGACCTCTTTTGAAGGATAGGAACCAATGGATTTGTCGGCTTTCTTTAGTTCTAGTCCAAAATTTTATTTTTTTAATAAATTAAAAACCAATTAAATCATACCCATAAAAAATTTTAAATAATAAAACAAAAAATTAAAAAAATTCATAAAATTAATATTAGAAAATCGAATAAATTTTTTGCAAGAATAGACAAAGATGAAGCTCATTTTGATTTGTGGGTGGGTGGGTCGATATAAAATTGAGTTTCTTTTTTAATTACATGCGGGTCCATGTTTACATGTCATTAAGAAAAATTATTTTGCCATGTCAATTTTTTTGATAAACTTGATTGAGTAATTTTATAAAATGCTCTAATTTGAGTAATTTTATTAATACAATTTTTTTTAATGATTTTACTATATAAAATTTAAAGTTAAATGACCTTTTGAGATACTAACTCAGATTTGAGGGAAAGTAATGCCTTTTCGAAATTAGAGTTTTAAGGATGGATAATTTAATAGATAGATAGTGGAAGAAAAGAAAAAAGAAAAAGCAGAAAAGAAAATCAATAAAAGAAAATAATTTGAAGAGTAAAATCAAGAAAATAAATAGTAAGCATATACCAATACATACTTTTAATTATTTTTAATAAAATTAATATTCGGAGACCAATTTCTTTTTCATGAAAAAATAAATTTGAAAAATATTATAACACCTCATTAATTTTGTAGGCTTATTTTTTGATAATTAGAAGATTATCGATAGATTCGGGTGCCTTTAATTTTAATTTATTTACGAGGTTCATGTCTATATAACGTAAAATTTTAATTTATTTTTCCATGTTTAGATTTTTTTTAACAATAAATTTAATTGAGTGATTTTATAAGAAAATCTCAAAGTTGAGTAATTTTATTGATATAAGAATTAAATGACTTTACTATATAACAATTATTCTTATAATTAAGTGATTTTGAAGATATTTATAGATAAGGTAATGTTACTTCCACCCTCCTTTCCCATACCATGAAAAGAATGGATAGCATAACAAAAGGAGAGACTATGAGCCACTTAGGCTTCTCTTTATGTTCCTTAGATTTGATTGACACTATTATAAGTCAAACTAGTCCCATGATCTCTAGAGAGAATAAACTACTAAATCACATAAATCAGTAAATGAAACAACGACGATTCTACTTAATCTGAAAAACAAAACAACTATTTTGGTTTAAAGACAGAGGCTTAATTAATTCCCATGCACGCCTTTACGAAGGAGTAGATCGTGTGATTCAATTTCCGGTGCCCCAGCTCATGTGCAATAACACAACAACAATCTCCCTCATTATTCTTGCCTACATACCAACAACAAATAAATTAGAGGAAATAAATCAACTAGAGAAAATGTTTATTAGGCTATAGTTTTAGATAGCATTGTAAGAGTACTATCTTTTTCAAGAGCCTATAAAGAATACCGGATAAAGAGAAGCGGCACTATCATATGATGCAGCAAGCGAGCCGTGCTATTCACTATAATCTCTTCAAATAACCAAGAATATCGACTTTTTCTTGAAGTTAGAAAAGAAAAATAGAGCCAACATATCTAAGGGAGATATCCCAATCAATACAAACAACTATGCTCAAATACCTGCAAAGATTATTTTGAAAGGATTTGATAGTTATGAATTTTACCACCATTGCACAAAGGACCCGAGGTCCTTTCACGGGTAGCACAGAATAAGAATGCACGAACAGTAAAATAGCAAGAAAAATGACACACGATATTTACGTGGAAACCTCCTTACTCAAGGGAAGAAAAAACCACGACCTACCACATAGGATTTGGAACAACTCCACTGAATCGAGCACGGTGATCCGCAGGACTCTTGTAATCCTAAGAGATAAACTCTTAATCTCCCACTTGCAACAACTCTATTACAAGATTTCAATACACAAGTGACTCATTTTCTATCTCTCTACCAGCTAACTCCAAGCTGGAACTACAAGGCTAACTCTGGCCGATTATCCAACTAACTCTAGTAGAAACTTCAACAATACATTTGAAGGAAATAAGAAGAAAAGTTTGCACAACATTCATGTTTTCTAGCTATTACAACTCAACACATCACAACTCTAACAATAGCCCTAGGACAAGAATACACGAGCACCAATCTTCCAATCTTCCAAGATAGTCATGACTTCGAGAATGAGGAATATGCTTGAGGAGTGTGTGTATCATTTCTCTCTTTAAAAAACATGCCTTTAATTGTCAAGACTAAGATAAGTATCAGACATCAAGCAAGAAATCCCATTGGTCTAGTACATTTTGACCTGTTGGAAAGGACAAGGCTGGCACTGCGCCTTTGCGCCACTACGCCCAGCCTCGCCGCAAAAGTACTTTTTACAGTGTAAAGTTTCCCACCAGCTACAGCCAAAACAAACCCTTGAGGAGGACCAAGCAGAAAGAACAAGTCTCGTATGATTTCGTCATCATCAAAGCTAGCAATCTAACAAATTTTCATCTCTTACGCAAGATTGCAAAAATTTTTTTTGCAATTTCCACTTGCTTATATATTCCCCACACTTTTACTGCCTTCCCTTGCCTTATATATTTCACGCCTTAATATTTCCCCTATCTACCTTTCTCCCAGCTGAGAAACCTTCCCCCTTTGACATCATTAAAAAGAACCACAGTAAATCAAAGCAAGAAAGAATAGGTATGATGACTCATAGCCTTGAGGAAACACTAACATGAGTGAGATATTAGACAAGGAGATAGACAATAGAAACAAGGAAACAAAGACATAATTTCATTCATTCAAGTCAGTATTACAAAAACACTTAAAATCGAATTAAATAGAAACCATCACTGTAGCTTCCATAACAAAAGGAAGAGGAGAAGTGGGCGAGGGAAACAATTATCGGGAATAAGAAGAGAAAATATGAGGGGAGAGATGAGTGGTCATGGTCGGGATAGTTTGGGCAAGAGAGCTGAAATGCACGGTCATTAAACGTCGCAGGCATGAAGCAATTTTTCTGGTCAAGTCAGCAATTCTGCCTTGAAACTTCATTTTTTTGTTTTAGTCGGAGACTGAACCGCGTTCCTCCCTTTAGGTTGGTCTTAAGGCGCACAATCTCGGCCTCCTTGCAGGCGAGCAAACCTATGAGTCACTCAATTTCTGCGATGGACTTTTCTTGGGAGAGGCAATCAAATCAGACACAAGAGATTGGCCCTACACTCCTCCTCGTCTCGAACACACTCACACTCTTCAAGAGTTGTGAGTGAAAACATTGCTTCTTTAACCCAGCAATCCTGACCACATTCAACCTTGAAGAATTCGAAAACTTTGTTAGTAGGAACCCATATGCAAGACCATGCTTACCATCCTTGACATTCATTATCTTGTGTATGTGCTCAATCATTACAGCAGCCAAGTTAATTGGCTGAAAGGTACTAAGGGCTTCCATCAAGAATAAGTTAGGCACCAACAGTGGTCCACTTTTCTATTCTCGGAATAAGAACCTTGTTTATGAACTCAAAAACCAATTGATATTCCCCCTTCATCTGTTTCTTTAGAACGCGTTCACGATCTGATTTCCAACTTGACGATGAGTGAGATGAACTTTCTTCTTGCGCGTTCATTGTCCACCGATCGGATCCCTCTATCAGGCGCATTCAGAATGATGCGAGTATTTGTTCATTTAGCATGAATGTCACCATTCACCTTGCTTTGTGAGCTCCCTTCCATTCTCAGCAAACTCAAGTTCATGATAGAACTCTCTAACCTCGGCTCATGCAATGTAGGAACTGGAGGAACAAACAAATGCCTCCATTCTTAAGAGATTTACCATCTCAAATAATTCGGCCATACCATCCATGTCTATAATTTCGGGATCAAAGACTCTTCCTTACCTTACTTTGTATTGCATTATCTTGCCTTTCTCTCTTATGGACACGAAGGAATCCGGTTGAGACCTGACTCTGGAAGGAGCGCAGGTCCCTTTGTCGATGAACTACGCCTTGAGAATTAGAGGAGAGTCCTCCTCTGCGAGGATCCTCCCACAACAACTTTTGATAACACTGCTTGAGCTTACTTTCTCCTTTTACGAGCAACCATCTTTCCATTTGAGCGGGCCAGTGTCTTCTCCTTGTTGGAACTGGGAACTTTGCCCTTTCCTTTGTTCTTTTCAACAGTTCTCTTTTCCTTCACCCTTTCACAAGGTATCCCTTTTCCCTTCTTTATTCTCCATCTTCTATCAACCACAACGTGTTTGAATATCTTCCTCATGAGTGACCATTTTTGTTTTAGCTTTTGACGCTTGCAGTTTGAACTTGACTCTCCTTCAAGGCGTCAGCCAAAAATTTCTTTGCTGGAAGCTGCTGGTCTAAGTGATCGGGCACAGTACACGAGGCGGGTCAGCACATGGTGGACGAGAGACGATTTTCTGAACTTTCCATAGGAGAGGTTGTTCATCCTCACTATCCTCACATCCCCCACCCGCATCTGGGTTTGTGAGTATGTGGAGATCTTGGGGAGTTCTATCCCATTTAGGAGACGAGGTAACATTAGTGGGGGTAGAAGATGGAGGAGGAGATTTCGATGGGTTCCGATGCATAGCCTTAGGTGGCTCTTCTCCCGGTGACCCAGCTATGGAGGAGTTGAGGGAAATGTGCAGCCGGGTTCTGGATGGTCTCCTCTCTTGTGGAGGTTCCCACAAAAGTACCAGAAATAGGGTCGGTATGGGGTTTCTGTACCGGGCATGATGGAGGGAGACGATTTTCGGGGAGGAAGAGTGGCGAGAGGGTGGCATATAGATTTCCAAACTTGCTCGATCGATTCATTAGAAAGGCCGGAGGTCGGCTAACAGTTAGGAGCTATGTTTAAATCATCAGCGCTGGTTGAGGGCCGACAATGGGATTTTTGAAAAGGGTTTTCCAAAGGAGCAGATAAAGTGTTGATTCCACCGTTTCGGGCGCGGTGGGGAAGATGAGTTTCCACTTGTTTGGAAGATGAGGGGGAGTGAGACATTGTTGTCATGAAGGAGAGAGAAAGAGAGTTTGGTAGAAGAGAGGAAAGGGTTTTAATGAGGTAGGAGGCAAGAGAAAGTGGCTAGTTTTTAGCAGAAGAGGATTTGAAATGTGAGAGAGGTGGCAGTTGATGGGTTTTAAAGAGAGGGAACGGTGTGTCTAATCAAGAAAACATTTGGGCTTAAAAGAATGAGAAGAGTGGAGTACATTGACAGATCCTGGATCAAAGATGAGTGGGAAAAATTGGGCAGTTCACGAATATTTTCACAATCAGTTCACAGAAGTGAAGAAATATCTTGACACAGTGGGACTGGTCCTATCTTGAATTTTAAGTAAAATGTGCCAAGCTTCTTTGTCTTGTCAACCTTTAGCTTCCTCACTCATTCACCATGCGTGTATACCATGAGGTATGAAAATGAGTTAAGCATACCATTTACAACCTTGCAAGGATCTTTGCATTCTGGTCATAGCCAAGAAAAGAAAAGCTTAGATTGAAGGAAAAAATGAAAAGTAGAGCTAATTCATCTTGATCAACTGACTTGATCTGTTTCTCTCAAAGCTTGGTCCCTATTCAAGGCTTTAGTGAAGATGTAATCGATCTTACTTGTCCTACGGAACTCCACTCGAATGTTCCCTTTCTCACATTATCTCTCGAGAAAGTATTCGGATGTCAATGTGCTTGGTTTGCTTGTGTTGCACAGGATTCTTTTCCATGTTAAAACCTTTATTGTTGTCACACATTAGCAGGAAAACATTCGGATTAGAACTTTAAAATCCTCAGTTGCTACACGATCCACATTGGTGGCGCAACACGAAATTTATGACTACATATTCTGCTTTAGCCGTAGAAAGTGCCACTGAATTTTGCTTCGCCAGCCCCAGGAGACTAGTAGAAGGGCCTGGAAATGAGCCATCCCGAGATACTTTTTTTGTCAACTAGGTACCCAACATAGTCGGCATCGGAGTAACCAACAAAATTAAAAAGCCTCACATGGGTAGAAGAGAACCAAGTCAATGGTTCCTTTGAGATATCTGAGAATCCTCTTGGAAGCTTTCAGAGAAATGAGACTCCTTAGGACAAACTTGAAGTCGAGCACACATCCCTGCCCGAACACAATATCCGTCTGGCATTTACATTAGGTATAGAAGTGATCAATGATTCCTGTTGTACATGGTCTCATTCATAGGAGGACCCGGGTTCATCATTATCCAGTTATGAAGCATTTTCGATGGGTGTATCAATTGGCTTTGCATCATCCATGTGAAATCTTGTGAAGCTCCTTGATGTATTTCTACGGCAAATCATGTTGCGGATGCAAATGCGCCCGACATGACAAGGAAGAAGTTGAGTTCGGCCATCATGCTCATCTCGAACTCATTTCCCATAAGCTTTGCAAAATCTTCACATAGGGAATTGAGAGTGGCTCCAAAAATAATATCATCCACGTATACGAACAATGACGGGTTCCTTCCTCACGGACTTAAGGAAAGAGTGTTATCAATTTTCTCTCTTGAACCCATTGTCTAGGAGAAACTTGGATGATCTCTCATACCATGCTCGAGGGTCTTGCTTTTTAGTCCATACAACGCTTTTTCCAGTTTGTACACATGATGAGGTAGATCAATGTCTTCAAAACACGGAGGCTCTTCCATAACTTCTTCCTTTTAGGTATCTGTTGAGCACTTTTATCATCCATCTAGAACAATTTGAATTCTACTCAAAGGAAACAAAAATATCGGCATTCGAATAACCTCCATTCGTGCCATAGGAGTGAAGGTTTCATCATAATCAGACATCTTCTGATAGTATCCCTAAACCACCAATCTAGCCTTGTTTCTAGTAGTATGACACCTTGTTCATTGATTTTGTTCTTGAAGACACACTGGTCTAATAACGGTTCAGATCAATTGGGCCTTGAACCTAGATGCAAACTTTATTTCTTTCAATTGATGAAGTTCCTCCTGCATTGCATTAACCCATTCAACATCTTTTAGAGCCTCGCTTAATATTTTGGACCAATTTGAAGATACCAAGACGCTGAAGTTCTGAAACATGCTTGAGTCTTTGTCCGTTTGCCTGGCGAGTCAAAGGTGACAACAAATTGTCTAGCGGATGAGATGATGCGTGTTTCCAGGTTGGATCTTATTACAGATGATTCTCCTGCTTCTTCACACAGTCCCTCTTTTGGGCTGCACCAACGTTGCTCTCTCCTTTGAAACCTCTTTGTGCTATGTTCCATTGCATCATACGGAAGTAACATAGTTTCTGTCCTACATTAGGTTTTCTGACTCTGGCTCCTCGGGAAGAGTCACAATCAACTACACATCTCTTTGTGTTTCCACATAGTTGCTAAGCTCATCACGTCATTGATCATTTCTCTGCATCTTTCAACTTTCCGGTCTCATCGAAAATAACATGAATACTCTCTTCCACACATTGTGTCCTCTTGTTGTAGACTCGATATGCCTTTGTTTTTGAGGAATATTTATGAAGATTCCCTCATCACTTTTTGGATCAAATTTTTCTAAATTATCCTTGCCATTGTTCAGCACAAAGCATTTGCACCCCAGACTCTGAATAGTTCAACGACTGACTTCTTTTTGTTCAACAACTTGTAGGAGCTTTCCCTAGTAAGGCTGGATTAGACACTGTTTACCACATAGAAAATAATATTGGTAACCACCTTTAAAGGACATAGCTACACCTCCATCTATAAGAAGTTTTCTAGCAATATCCACAAGAGTTCGATTTTTCCTTTCAACCACTCCATTACATTGCGGAGTTAGGGCCAGAGAAGTTGTGGCCAGTCCCCTTAGCAACACAAGGCCACCTCAAATTTTGTATTTTCAAATTAGAGTCCTATGGTCGGACACGATCCCACACCAATGTTGCAGTTGACTTCACTTGAATTTGGTTTGCAAATGATTCAAAAACCGAGAAATGTTTCATCCTTTGAGTGAAGAAATATTGTCCAGATACATCTTGAATAGTCATCAACAACAACAAAGATGAGTTTCTTTCCTCCACGACTTGCAATTTTCACGGAGTCCACTGAAGTCCATGAAGTAGCTCTAAAAGTCTAGAGGTACTTACCTCCTTTTTATTCTTGAAAGATGACTGGTATGTTTCCTTTGGCAGTATCACACAGTTGACTTTGAGCAAATTTCACCTTGGGAAGTCCTCAAACCAGGTCCTTGATACTAACTTGTTGAGAAGTATAGTGCTCACATGCCCCAATATACACATGCCTGAGGTAGCTTCTGTCTTCCATCACGCTCAAACGGGTGAGACCATCACAAACAACGGAGTTGAGATCAGCAACATACATACTCTTGCACCTATGTTGTCCCGAACCACCTTCCCTTGATTGAAGATCTGTCCGTACATAGAGCTAAAAAGAACTTTGACCTCATTTCCTTTATCACAAATGCGAGACACGCTCATTGTATTTCAAACCATTTACATAGAAGATGTTACACCTCGTAAATTCTCAACAGGTAAGTGGCCTACTCGCATGTTGGTTAAAATTTTAGAATGCCACGTGCTATAAAAAGACCGGGGAAAGACCGAACAAGTGCCACGTGAACCATCGCAAGAGGAGGATGGCGGACCCCCTCGCGATAGCCAATATCCTGAAGGGAGCTCACCTCCGCGATGGCCAATTGCCACGGAGGTGAGGTTCGGCCCCAAGTATATAAATCCCCCACTTTGGTTTTATTTCATTTCCCCCAAGTATATAAATCCCCCACTTTGGTTTTATTTCATTTCAACATATAATTTCCAATAGAAACGAAGGGGAACAGGGGAGAACGAGTATTCCTTATAAATATTCATCCGATTACGCCTTCAAACGCAGTCCAAACTCAAATTAACTTCGGATACCGAAGTATAAAGCTGCAGAGAACATTCCTGCGGAGTTAGTTTCACAAGAATCGTCCGGCGAAGCGGCGACCCGCCGAGTCAAAGTAAGTGGAATTACTCCAAACTAGTGTTAATACACTCCTAGCATTAAAGTAAGTA
>JACEIK010006064.1:0-10387 GCA_018107945.1 Datura stramonium
TTCCTACAAAACAACACTAATCATGTTGGTTAGTATAAAATCACACTTCTGTACAATTTACATGAGAATGTACACACATTATTAGACAAACAAGGCAAAAACTATACATTTGAGTATCGATTTGGCATATAAATATGCCCCTTATCATCTACATATATGCAAACAAGAACCTAATCGGGCCCCCATAATCCTGGAAGGTACAAACAACATAGAAGAAACTACCTGGGCTCCCATAAGCCTCTGCAGGTAAAAACAAGGTATACTTGTACTGCTTGGCTACTAAAACTAAAAGCAAACTATAACTCTGGGTTACTCATTCTCTGAATACACGTTTGATCCTAATAGGCTGCGGTGGATGTATCTATGTTTGAACTGTCTGGCTATGTGACTGGACCCCGAGCCTTGGCTCGACTATGGGTCATAATGCAATCGCTGATAGCTGGACCTCGGGCCTTGGCTCGACTATGGGTCATACTGCAACTGCTGTATCTGGATCCCGAGCCTTGGCTCAACTATGGATCATAATGTAACCACTGATAGTTGTACCCCGGGCCTTGGCTTGACTATGGGTCGTAATGAAACTACTATGATTGGGCCCCGAGCCTTAGCTCGACTATGGGCCATAATGTAAGCTCTGAAACTGGATATGTTCCTCACGACCATACTCTGGTCCCTTGGATATCATACTGCTTTGTGAATATAACTTTATAGGAAACAACATTCGCACCCCAAATACGATACACAACACGAGAACTGACTAAGGTTAATTCTGACAGGAGTTACTAATCATCGTTACTAACTCAATTCAATTCATAATAGCTAACCCCAATAGGTGTACTCGATAATACTGCAGGTACGTGTCATGCTAACTTTATGATGAACATGACTTGCTGAAAGAATAGCCTTACATACCTCAAGTGCCGACTTTCTGTTTAACCGGCGAGTTTCGGATTGTATTCAACCGCTCTTCTCAATTGTAATCGTATTACTGGGAGAATGAAACTAGTTTCAGTACTAAATTCGGCAAAAATGATAACTTTATATATAAATATTAACTATATTTCAACTTAACATAACACTGTCGAAAACGCGTAGTTTCTCGAAAGTCCAGAAGGAAGAAATACTTACTTGAAGTCTATGATCGTATAGAAATTAGTTTGGAGCAATTTTGATAACTTTAGCTCGACCGGGTTACGATTCACCAGGCGAATTTCACGAAAATAACTCCGTAACAATGCTCCCTGCAGCCTTAAACTTTGATACGTGAAGTTAATTGGAAATTGGACGGCATTTCGTAGCTTAAACGGAAGAAAATTATGTGAGAACTAGGTTTTCCCTCTTCTTTGGACGTTTTTAGATTAGAGAAATGATCACAAAGTGAACCAAGGGTCCTTATATACATCTAGGGGCGGTGGAAAGAGGTGTGCCTCGCGCCTCTCATTGAGGCTGGCCCCTTGGCGCGCCACGCCTCTCATTGAGGCAGTAGGCCTGGCGCCTCGCGCTGGCTAGTGCACTGCTGGCTGGCACGTCGCGCTGGCCCTGCACGCACGGGTCCCGTCCGACCGCGCTTCCAAAGCTTTTTCCACACATGGAAAGCTCTTCTTACTCGTCACCAATCCACGTGTATGCTTACTAATTGTTAACATTTACAGGGTGTAACAAAGTAGGTGTATTTAGCCATCATATCCGCTTTAGCTTCCCACGTAGCTCCCTCAACATGCTGGTTTCTCCATAACACCTTTACTGAAGCTATTTCCTTGTTCCTCAGCCTTCGAACCTGACGATCCAAGATTGCAACAGGAACTTCATCATAATTGAGGCTATCCTTCATGCCAACACTTTCCACCGGAACCACCAAGGCTGGATCTCCCATGCACTTTTTCAAGAGCGATACATGAAATACGGGATGAACTGAAGCCAACTCTGAAAGTAACTCTAACTCATAAGCTACCTTACCCACTCGTCTCACAATCTTGTATGGGCCAATATAGCGGGGGCTGAGTTTCCCTTTATTTCCAAATCTCATTACTCCCTTCATGGGAGATACCTTCAGAGACACCCAATCATCGATCTCGAACTCAAGCTCTCTTCTCCTTACATCCGCATAAGACTTTTGGCGACTTTGAGCTGTTTTCAGCCTTTCTTTTATTAACTGAACTTTCTCCATAGCCTCATGGACTGAATATGGACCCACTAATGAAGCCTCACCGACTTCAAACCACCCAATGGACGATCTACACCTTCGCCTGTAAAGAGCCTCGAACGGCCATCTTAATGTTGGAGTGATAGTTGTTGTTGTAAGCAAACTCAATAAGAGGAAAATGCTCGTCCCAACTACCATTAAAGTCAATAACACAAGCTCTCAACATGTCCTCAAGAGTCTGGATAGTCCGCTCCGCCTGACCACCTATTTGCGGATGAAATATCGTGCTAAGCTTGTATTGGGTGTCAAGTCCCTTTTGAAAATATCTCCAGAACTGAGAGTTGAACTGAGTACCTCTATCTGATATAATGGAAAAGGGTACTCCATGCAATCTAACCAACTCTCGGATGTATAACTTAACATAATCTTCTGCTGATTCGGTGGTTTTGACTGGTAGGAAATGAGCATCCTTGGTCAACCTATCCACCACAACCCAAATGGAGTCATACTGTCTATGAGTGTGGGGTAAACCTGTTACAAAGTCCATATTGATTTCGTCCCACTTCCAAGTAGGAATGCTGATATCTTGGAGTACACCCCCCGGTATCTGATGCTCGACTTTCACTTGTTGGCAATTCGGGCACATAGCTACGAATTCTGCAATACCCCTCTTTATGCCATTCCACCAGTAGATTTCCCGCAGGGCATGATACATTTTTATGGCACCTGCATGGATAGAATATCTGGATCTGTGAGCCTCATGTAAGATCCGACTCCTCAAATCCTCCACATTCGAAACACATAAGCGACCTTGGTACCGAAGCACACCATCTCCCCCTTTGGAGAAGACTTCTACCTTTTGATTTTGGATAGCTTCTTTCAACTTTACCAAGTTTGTCATGACCCGTTATGAACTACTACCCCACCATCGGTCGAACCAACTAATCTAACTCCCAACCGTGCAAGTCGATGTACCTCCTTTACCGTCTCCTTCTTGTCTTCACTCACATGTGACACACTTTCCATAGAAAGTCTACTAAGGGAATCTGCTACCACGTTGACCATACCCGGGTGGTAAAGGACACTCATGTCGTAGTCCTTAAGTAGCTCCAACCACCTCCATTGCCGAAGATTGAGATCCTTCTACATGAACACATATTGTAAGCTCTTGTGGTCCGTGAATACATCTACATGAACCCCATAGTGTCTCCATACCTTCAAAGCAAATACCACCGCGGCCAACTAAAGATCATGGGTTGGGTAATTTTTCTCGTGAATTTTGAGCTGTCTGGAAGCATATGCTACGAATTTCCCATGTTGTATCAATATACGTCCCAGTCCGACTATCGAAGCATCACAATATACCACAAAGCCATCGGTACTCTCCAATAAAGTCAACACCGGTGCTGAAGTGAGTCTGGCCTTCAATTCCTCGAAGCTCTTCTCACAAGCCTCTGGCCATTGGGACTTCACTTTTTTCTAAGTTAATCTAGTCAGTTGGGCTGCAATGGATGAGAAACCTTACATGAACCTCCGATAGTAACCCGCTAAGCCCAAAAAGCTCCTGATCTCCAAAGGGTTTACCAATTTGGGCCAGTTCTTCACTGCCTCTATTTTCTGATACCTTTGCTTGACACTACATGTCCCAAGAATGCAACTAATTTCAGCTAGAACACACATTTGCTGAACTTGGCGTATAGCTGGTTATCCTTGAGGGTCTGAAGTGCTACCCTTAGGTGTGCGGCATGCTCCTCCTCTCTCTTAGAGTATATTAATGTGTCGTCAATGAACACGATCACGAACATGTCCAGATATGCCTCAAATACCCTGTTCATTAGATCCATAGAAGCTGCAGGGGCATTTGTTAGTCCAAAAGACATAACAACGAATTCATAATGGCCATACCAGGTTCTGAAAGCAGTCTTTGGGATGTCGCTCTCCCGAACCTAAGCTAGTGATACCCGGATCTGAGATCTATCTTGGAGAAATATTTGGCACCTTGAAGCTGATCGAATAGGTCATCAATCCTAGGTAAAGGGTATCTATTCATGATGGTGACCTTGTTCAACTGCCTATAGTCAATACACATCCGAAGAGAATCGTCTTTCTTCCGGACGAACAACACCGGGGCACCCCATAGGAACTTACTCGGTCTAATGAAACCCTTATCCAGCAAATCCTTCAATTTCTCCTTTAACTCTTTTAGCTTGATTGTGGCCATTCGGTAGGGAGGAATTGTTATGGGCTACGTGTTGGGTAAAAGATCAATCTCAAAATCAATCTCCCTCTTGGGAGGAACACTGGGTAGGTCATCTGGAAATACCTCGGGATATTCACATACCACAAGGACTGACTAAATGGTCGAGGTATCGTATGTGACATCCTTAACCCTAACCAAATGGTAAATACAACCCTTGGAAATAATTTTTCTGGCCATGAGATAGGAGATAAAGTGACCTACAGGTACCGCTAAACCACCTCTCCATTCTAAAACCAATTCACCTGGAAATTGAAACTCCACCGCTCGAGTTCTATAGTTAACAGAAGCATAACATGCAAACAATCAATCTATGCCCAAGATGATGTCAAAATAAGTCATAGACAATTCTACTAAGTCTACAGAGGTAACATTATGCAATACTGTAATGGGGCAACCTCTATATACCCATCTCGCTATGACTGAATCACCAACCGGAGTAGATAAAGAAAATGGTTCTGACAAAATTTCAAGACTGACTCCAAAGTGACTAGCAATGTAAGGTGTCACAAAAGACAGTGTAGCTCCCGGATCTAACAAAGCATAAGCATCAATATGAAAGACTCTCAACATACTCGTAACCACACGGGGAGAAGTCTCTTGCTCTTATCGAGAGCCAAGTACATAAAACCGGTTCTGGCGCTGGCCGCCAGCTGAACCAGTCGAAGCACCCTGCTAAGTCTAACGTGCCACTGGAACTGCTGAACTAGCTGCTGAAGTGCGGGCTCCACCACCCCCTGACCTAGCTGCGGGGCAATCCCTGAGTCTGTGTCTGGGTTTGCCACACCCGAAACAAGCATCTGAGCGCACCAAACATTTTCCTGGGTGATTCTTGCAACAGTTAGCACAAGATGGAAAAGTGTGCTTTGTGCACATGCTATTCTGACCCCTCAAACCTGAGGCCCAGCTCCTCTGATCATCTCGAGGCCTGGATGGGGTACTGGCTGAAGATGGTGTTGATGTAATGGACCTGTGCTGGGACTGCTGGTGAGGCCCACCCCCTGGCCTCGGCTGGGAGAACCTGTGGCTATCAGTTCTACCCCTCTTGGCCTCTCTATGCCTCATATGTGCTGCCTCCATCTGCTGGGCATAGAGGACTATCCATGGGTATTCCATATCTTGATGAAGCATGGCTGTTATGCAGTCCTTGTCTAGATACTCAGCTACTCCATGCACGAACTGCTTACCCGCGCCCTTTGGTCCATCACTAACTCCGGGGCATACTCTGACAGGAGAGTGAACTCAAGTGAATATTCTAGCACCGTCATCTTTCCCTGTTTGAGGTTAACAAAATCGGCTGCTTTCAATTCCATCATCTCCCGAGGGAAGAACCTGTCGAGAAAGGCCATGCAGAAATCATCCCAGCTGATAGGGCCCTCTCTCGCCGTCCTGCTGTCCTTCCATTACTTGAACCAAATATAAGAGACCTCCTTTAGTTGATAAGAGGCCAAGTCCACACACTCCTCATTCGTCACCCCCATCACCTGAGTGACCTTCAAGATTCCTTCAATGAACTCATGTGGATCTTCGTCCACCTTTTCCCCTGTGATCTCGGGAGGGTTCATCCTTAAAAAGTCCCTGATTCGGGCTTCCGCTGCATTGCCATTCTGTGGAACATGCACAACAGCCTGCTGGTTGACCTGAGCGGTCAAGGCCTGCGCCAACATTTGAATAGCCGCCCGAAACTCGGCATGGGCAGCTGGCTCTGGTGCCTTGGGCTCCTGAAAAGGTGGGGCTTTCTGACGCCCATTATCATGGCCACCCTCGTGGCCTTCATCATTTTTGTTCCTCCTCCCGTTTATCCTTCTAGGAGCCATAATTTTCTGCAATCGCAAATAGAAAGAATTATAAGGATGGAGAGATTTTCACCGCATGACATAGATCATGAAAGAAGGGAACATTTCCTAAAACGTTTAGTAGCCTCTTCGTCATAGGTGCCAGCGTTTCACACCTATGAAAAAGACTACCTAACGCGGCTTTCAGACTCCGTAGGACATATCTGAACCTATTGCTCTGATACCAAATTTGTCATGATCTGAGAGTACACCCGGATCGTAGACAAAGGACAAGGAGCCCCGAGAGACTCCAAGTCAACCCATGGCATGAGCATATAACTAATTCATTCACATGAGACGGAAAGCTTAACTTAATAATCATGAACTAACTGAAAATCATAACATGAATTATAAGAAACAACAATACATGATCCAAACATAAATGGTTGAATACTACGAATAGGTCTGAAAGCCTCTAATCATAACAGACGGGTTGAAGGGACAAAACCCCAACAAACCCCAACATTTTTGAAAACAAAAAAAATAGACACGATCTAAACATGAAGCCTTCGAATCATGAGGACTCACCACTGAAAGTTGAGAGCAGAACTGAGAGCAAGCAAAGAGTGATGTTGAACCTGCGAACTGGATTCTGAAAACATGCGGGTCAGTACTTGGAAGGTACTGAGTATGTAAGGTATGCAAAACAATACTTAAAAACATAAAAGTTATAGGAGTGGGGACATCATGATCATAAGACTGAAATCGTAAGTATATCGTAAGGCTCAAGATTTCCAAAATATTCATAAACCCATCATAGTCGTAACATGTGAGAAAAATATTTCATAAAACATAACTTGAGCCAAAAGAACATAATCATACATGCATTACAACTATGAGGAACAATGGGAGATTTCTACAACCGACATACCTCATATGAGCACACATGGAGCTCGACCTGTAAACTTAATCGGGGGGTCGTTCATACCTTTCCAAGAGTATGAACCATGAAAGGCGTGATATCACTCGTGAAGGCCCCGTAGGGCATAAGGGATAGTCACTGAGGAGGTCCCAAGCATAACCTACGGTGGCACGTAGTTTTGAGATTCAGGGAGTAACCTAGGCCCCCAACCTACTCGGTGTTAAGTACTACTCCCAAAACATGCAACGTGCTCATAGAAATTCATACATGACATGCATGGCTAGTTAAATCGTGACAATCATATCATGCTTGAGAATTCGTAATACTAGCCATGGAATTAGGCCCGTGAGTCATCCAAAATCATAGTTCATAAATCATAAGCGGCATGTGGGCATTGCCCATAATTTCAATCATGCTTGAAATGCTTAAATTTATGGAAACATGATGATAATAACATGAGTAGTTGAAGACATGCTTAAAATTCAAAAAAACTCGTATTATGCTTGCGAAATCATCATGACCATGAATTTTACTAAAATTTTCTCATGGTTGGGCATCTATACTTTAGGGGGTTAAATCTGAATAAACAAGTAAAATCATCCTAAATAATTCGAAATTCATAAGTTAGGCATACCACAACAAGCTCATTTCAAATTTTAAGGAATCATGCAATTTGATAAATACCCATAAAGTTTTGGTAACTTCAAACATAGAATTAGGGAGAAATTGGGCATGGGTCGGGACTAAACTACCCATTCAAAATCCCACATACCTGAAATTACGTGATTCTTAACTCCCTTGAAAAGCCCTAGGCAGAAACTTGAAGAATTGAAGAAGAACATTTGAAATTCCTCCTACTCCCTTCTCTAGTTCTTAAAAATGCCAAAATGAGACTTAACATGAATTTTTCCTCCTTAAAAGACCCTGTCCTGACCTCAAAACGACGTGGTTTAGGGTCCAAAAGCGTATAAAAGTCAAAATTGCCCTTAATAAAATTTCCCTGAAAAATAGTTCTGGCCCCGACCACGACTCGTACCACAAAGTAACAACTCGTGGTCACCTCTCGTGGTCACTTCTCCACTTTTAAATCTTATAAATTTGGCCACGACTCGCATACCACGACTCGTAGTAACATCCTACGGGTCATACTGTCAGTCCTGGTACCATCCACCCATACCAAATACGACTTAACCACAACTCCTTACCACGACTCGTTGCTACATCCTACGAGTCGTACCATGACCTGTGAGGACTCACTCTGGGACCACTGAAAATTTCACCACGAGTCGTACCTACACACCATAATTTGTAGGACTACTCGTGGTATGACCTCAGGCTCCCGAATTTCATCACGACTCGAGTCACGAGTCATAGGTTTTGTACCTCGAGTCGTCCTGGCGCAAAATTTCAGGTTTCTGCAGTTTTCAACTTCAACTCACGGGTCTATTCTTAGCCTTTTCCGGGATATTACAATGCATGTGCCATGGATCGACTTGGGGTCTATCGGGGTCCATTATTCCGTGTCTACGATCCGGTGTACGTTCGGGTCGTGAATCAGGGGGGGCTACATTTAAATAAATGTAGGATTTGACACTCAAGTTGGCAGACAGTCTCATTAGGCACTTGTCGTTCAGCTTTAGATTTGGTGAACTCCACTTCTACCTGGATCTAGGATGTGTCTAGTACTCCTTTTTATTTGCACATATGTTATAGTATGGGTATGTCAGAGCCCTATCCCGACCATATGATAGTTGTACAAAATAATTTCTGTATTCAGTAGAGGTTTCTTAGACACTGTGGTATTATATATATGAAGTTAATTGTTTTCCTTGTTACTTGTATCAATTTGGCCAGTGGCCTTCACTTATATATATAACTTTATCAATTGTATCATTTGTTCGCATTCATTTGTTATATCCTTTGTCGGGATTGATTTGTATAAAAAACTGTCATCAAGTTCTTGTTTGCCTCATCCAGGCTTGGGGCGTGATAGAATTGCAGCACCTCAAGGACACTAACCTATTCGTGACGCAAGCACTGGAATGTCCACAAGCTTCAACTTTTTTGAGTTCTTCACCTCTATTTTCACTACTTTCTTCCACAACCACCACCCCTTCCACCATTAGAAATACAAAAATCATTTTCATACGAAAAAGAAGTGAGAGAAAAAGGCTTCAGAAAATTCTGTCATTATTCGTCATTATTCAATTGTTGAATATCAAAATCTTATATGAAAAATTTTAATGTTTGATTGAGTTTTGGAATTGAATTTTGTATAATCATCTGATTCTAATCTTGAGTTACTGTGTTAATTAGATTTTAAAAAATATAATGAGTAGCAGTAGCGTACGCAGGATTTTTGGTCAACAGTGTCATCTTTACAAAGAGAAATAAAAAAAAATGCTGTGGAGATTAGAACTCACAACCTCAGCTAAGAATTTGAAACACCACNATGTTTCTGGTTAGCTGTTGTTGCATTCACAGGTGGCTATAGGTCATCTTTACAAAGAGAAATAAAAAAAAATGCTGTGGAGATTAGAACTCACAACCTCAGCTAAGAATTTGAAACACCACCATTTATGTGTAGGAGCGTCACATTATACAATATATTCTTTATAGTTACTTTTGGCTTTTAATTTTACATATATATTTAATAAAAAAAATTATGAAGCAATGTTACGTGACACCCCTCGAGCCTTGCTAAATCCACCCCTGATGAGCAGCATTGATGAGTACTTGAAAAGTTTAGTTTGAAAGTCTAAAAATTCAAACGCCTAAAACTTAGAGGTTTGAACGTGTTTAGGGTTGAGAAACTCATTTCTACGTTGAATTGATTTTGTTATTTGAAAAAACAAAATTTAAGAAGAAAATATGATCTCCATTCAAAGTTTTAAAGTTTGAAAATCAAAATCTAATTATCAAATCTTAATAGTGTTAGTCTTAAATCATTTGGATATGTTGAAACTACGCAAATTAGGAGAGTTCAGTTTTAAAAAGTCTTGTTATATTGGGTAATTAGTTGAAAGCGTTTACATCATCATCTATATTATTATATGATGTAAGAATCTTTATTTAATTTAGTGAAGTTTGAATTACTTTTTCAATCCAAATAAAATTATTATACCTCTTTTTGCACATTCCGAAAGTTTAAAAGGACATGACACAGATAGGATGAAGAGAATGAAAATAAAGTGGATAGCATTTTTTCCGCAAGACGACGGGATTGCCACCTGGCAGTCCAGACCTCCAAGTTAGTAGTTGTTGACACCTTTTCTGTGTTGTTGTTATGT
>JACEIK010006064.1:25516-46453 GCA_018107945.1 Datura stramonium
CTTGAACTTGATAGTTAGCTGAATTGGTCCAGTCCCTGTGGGTTCGACATTCCGGTTCTTAAAAAGGGCCACTGTATTACTTGTACAACCCGTACACTTGAGGGCTCATCAGGTAACCAGTTCACCTCCATTTCTGAAAGTCTGTTCAGAAGGGACTTGGCACTCAGGTCAAGCTTAGTACAAGTTTTCACCCGCAAACAGATGGGCAAGCTGAGCGGACTATTCAGACTCTATAGGATATGCTAAGACCATCTGCCTCTTATCAAATTTGCATACAACAACAACTACCATTCCAGCATTCAAATGGCCCCGTTTGAGACATTGTATGGTAGAAGGTTTAGATCTCCTATAGGATAGTTTAAAGTCGGTGAAGCTACTTTGATAGGGATAGACTCGGTTCATGAGAAAATGCGGAAAGTTTAGCTCATCTGAGAAATGTTAAAAACAGCTCAGAGCCGCCAGAAATCTTATGCTGATGTGCGGAGAAGAGAGTTGGAGTTTGCAGTTGATGATTGGGTGTACCTAAAAATTTCACCCATGAAAGGGGTGATGAGGTTTGAAAAGAAGGGGAAGCTCAGTCCAACGTATGTGGGACCTTATAGAAATTTGAGGCTTATCAACAAGGTAGCCTATGAGCTAGAGTTACCTTCAGAACTAGCAGTTGTACATCCGGTTTTCCATGTATCACTTTTGAAAAAAGTGTATCGGAGATCCAACCTCTGTGGTGCCATTGGATGGGGTGGCAGTCAAGGATAGCCTCACCTATGAGGAGGTACCAGTACAAATCCTAGACCGTCAGTCCGTAGATTGAGGAATAAGGAAATAGCTTCAGTCAAGGTTTTATGGAGGAATCAGTAAGTAGAAGGAGCTACGTGGGAGGCCGAAGCAGATATGAGGGACAAATACCCACACTTGTTCTCTACCGACTCTGTTGCAGTTTGATATGTGAATTTTGTTTTAAGACCTGAAATAGTTGTTAAATTCAGTTCATGTAACTAAATTTTCTTTCTGACTTTGGTTGTGTTTATGAAAACAAAAATTCAGTTAAGTTAGATTCTCTAAAATGGACGTAGTCACTTCGGTCATTTTGAAGTTGAATGAGCAGTATTTGAATGCTTTGATTATTATTTTTGTGGTTGCTATGAGTTTTCTAACATTCAAGGATGAATGTTTCCAAGGAGGAGATATTGTAATACCCTAGAAGCTCAAAATCAATATCTAGGACTTAATTCAGAAAAATCTGGGAAACAACCGAAATGTTGCAGAACAACCCACCTAATGACTCGTTAGGTGACCCATGATTCCTTAGGTGAGCCGTGAGGAGGAGGCTGGAGATTTCAAAGGAAGGAAGCAATGTACCGAACGAGGGACCTCACGAGTCGTAGTCACTGACCAAAACCCCTTAGGTCACTCGTGGGCAAGCTCTAGTTGGTATTATATGTAGTCGTCTAATGTACTTGACGAGTAGGTGCAACGAGTCGTTATCAGTGCAAACAACTCTTTAAGTCACCCGTTACAAGACTTGGCATTAAATCCCTATAATGAGGTAGTGTGGTCCACGAATGGTGACCCCGGGTGGTGGTTAGTAATCACGACTCGTTGAGTCCCTCGTGGTGACATCAGTGAATCCGAGCAGTATACCTAATGAGAGGTCCCAACGAGTCGTGGTCCCAACCAATGACTCGTTGAGTGACCCGTTGGGAGCCCATCGACCAATTTTCAGAATTTTTACCAGGGTTATTTTAGTAATCTTCTATTTACTTAGTCCTTAAACTACGTCATTTTGAACCTAAATTCAGAACTATTAGAGGGTTTGAATGGTTTTCTCCCCTCATTCTCACATCTACACTCAGAATTTCATCGACGGTTCGCCCAAGAAACTCTCTAGAAATACTTAGGGTTATTCATTCATCACAGCAGTCCAGGTCCTCTTCTTCAGGGAATTCTTCACCAGGTATGTGGGGTTTTAGCAAAGGGATTTTCCTTCCCTTGCATCCCCAAAGTCCTCCTCAATTTCTTCTATAAGTTTTAAGCCCTGAGCTTTCGAGTATGAGAAACATTCATGTTTATTTTCATTGATTTCCCTCAGAACGATGCTTATACTTATTGTTAATATAATCTTCATCAGTTCCACATCAAATTGTCAATATAATTACAAAAGTGAATTTGAGCCCTAATTTTTGAGTAATGGTTTTTACTTGTTAAATTCCCTCTAGTGAATGAAGAATTCTTTGGGTTGAATTTCTAGAATTTTCTTTCTATTCGTATGTGTTGGGTAAATATCCCATGAATCCGAATGACTTTAGTACGTTGAATGAAATTCTCTATTAGCTGCTTAGTATTTTAGTCATTTAAAACACAGAACTCTATCAGTCTAGTCTCAATCAGAATTATATCAGTCTAGCTTCAGTCAGATTTTAGCAACCTCAGTGTTGTCCAGAAAATGTCAACTGATCAGTTTGACTCCAGTTTATTTTTGAGGTGTCAGTGGGGCCTCCCAGCTTTCAGACTCAGATTAAGATTTCAGTTATTTGGTCCATTAGGCGGTCATGATATTCAGTTATAGCTCTGACCAGCTCCAGGACCCCAGTTTAGTTATTAGTTGTTCTGTAGATGGTTAACGACTCTTCTAAGTAAGAAGCTCTAACCGGTCTTAGAACCCAGTTTCAAAATCTGGTCCGATAAGGCTCTTAGGGTACATGTAGTTATTCGTCCCTGACTAGTCTTGGGCCCCAGTTTTGAGCTATCAACTTAGTAGTTCAGTTTAGGTTGTCCAGTGGGAGTAGAACTTAGCACTGAGTGGGCCAGGGTTCCAGCGCGCCCAGGTTCCCAGAACTATGTTGTCAGCATAGGTTATAGTATTAGTTGGCCTGATAGGCCCCAAATATTTCTATAATCACCAGTTCATGCCTTTATACCCTAGAAAGGTATATTAGGTCCTACTGGTGGGGTGTATACATCGGACTCCACTTCTAGCTCACGTGGTTAAATGTCGGTTATAGACTCTCCCACTAGTCAATCCAGTCCATTATCAGAATAAGCACCTCAGTTCAGTACAGTATCTCAGATTCAGTGTTTCAGACTCAGGGAATGTCCTTGACCATCTGACAGGGTCGTCTTGACCATTTTAGATTATATCAGTAGTTCAGTTCAGCTTACCTATTGGTCATGGCATGTCATTTTAGCTCAGACTTTATAATCAATATGTTTCTCCCACTTACTCAGTACATTCAAAGTACTGACGCATGCTTTTCATGCAGGTTCTCAGGTTCAGCACAGATAGTTACTTTAGTTTCAGAGCATTCCATTTCAGTAGATCAGACTGTGAGTCCTCCTCATTCGAGGGCTTTGTTTATTTACTTCATTTGGATATGGTTTTTTTTAGATTTAGAGTTAGCCGGGGACCTTTCCCAGCAACTCCTCAGTGGTTGGCTTTCAGACCAGACTTGTCTTTCAGAATTGTATTTCAGATATATTATTTCTTTCTCTACATTTCAGTATTTACATTTTCTTAAACTGATAAATCTGTTATTTAAAAGTTCAGCTGTGCATGTTTACTCAGAATGCTAGTGAATGATAGACCAGGGGTTTACTTGGGATCACTTTTGGCTTCAAGTACCGTGTTACATTCAGGGTGTAGGCTCGAGGCATGACAAATTGCATCTTCTTGTTTTTCTGAAAAAACTACCTTTTGAATATATCAATCACCCAGTAAGTAATTTAATTGTAAATTAAAATAAGATTTTGAAATAGACTTTACCTTTTCAGTTCAAAACTTGGCCTTGTTTTGAAGATATGTCTTTTCTCTTGTTTAGTTTAAGTGTGATTATACATGGCTCAGGTTTAGATAATAATGATTATAAAAGGGAGGGTAGCTAATGAGGGCAATGATATCTTTTAATAAACTGTCTCATTTTTTCTTTAAGTTCATTCTTGCGTTTACCTGTCTAAAACTCGCATCTTATGTGCATTAATTTGTTAAATACAAGGATGGTTATGAGTTGACCTGAATTTAAGTTCCTTATTTTTTTTAGAACCAATGCATGTGATTATGTATTTTTATTATTTCAAATTGTTTAAGTTGCATAATCATTTTAATTGAGTAAAGTGTTTTGTATGTCAATTACTTAGCAACAATAGTTAATTAAGAAGGTGGTGATCACTTCAATTCTAAAATTGATGTTATTGACTACAAATACCTATCCTTGAAAGAGTGAGTTCAGTTGAGCTGTACTACTTCTTACGGTTTAAATATTTGCTTACAATTATCTAGTTCATATAAGTAAGACATTTGATACTAGTTCACAAATATTATTATTTTCTCTTCCTGATAGGTCTGATTCTATTAAAGGTTTTTTTTCTCTTAACTGCATTAGTGTGCTCACATTGGATCATGTTCAAACAATATTTGAAGTAGTTAATATATGCATGACACAACTTAGTAAACAAAGATTTCTTGTTTTTCTTTAAACTAACTATGTCTGGTTTACACCTATATTCATGTATGTTTGAATCACTTAAGTAATAGCAGTCCTGAGGTAGTATGCAATCTAATTTTTTTTAGTAAAACTATATTAATGTGACTTTCATTCTTGAATTTATTAGAGTTAGGCAATTCTTAATGGTAAGTATGTTTAGCACTTATGCATTAATTTAATTATTATAAAATAGTTCTAACTTGATCTCATGAATTTCACTTTCTTCCTAGCTTCACCATTTAGGATTTAGGATCTGCTATAATTACAAGTATGTATTTGAATTTAGATGGTAGCTGTTAATCAAAGAAACAATGCTAAAGTTTACTTCCGCTAGCAGGCAAGATTGTATGTCATTCCTTGGACCTGATTTTATTTTGGGAGTTTGTAAAATGATTTAAGATACTTGCATCTCTTTGGGAGTTGCTTAAAACTGTTAGAAGTATTTCTGTGCTCTTGTTTTTTATTATTTTTCATCACTAGCTTTCTATAAATGCAAGTTGACAAATTAGAATTAGTCATCATAATCATACCCCTTTAACAACAACAGGTTGGTAACTGCTTTGAGCTCATACATTAAACTTACATCATGATGAGCGATAGTTAATTATAGAAATTCGAAATGTGAAAATATTTCAATTCGTAGGAGAAATCAACTCCTTTATTCTTGTTTAAGCAACCTGAAAACTAAACTTGGATGCTAACAAACAGTCTGATCTCTTAATCGTGTTTACTTAAACATGTTTATGTTAGTATGTGTTTCCTAAATCTGCTTTTTTTTAAAATTTCAATTACTTAATTAGTTATCTAACCTCTTTGTTTGCCTTTACTTTCATGGTCCCACCGGAGCTATAGAATTCAACTTAACTTTAGTTCAATGCATTTGAGGACAGCCATATAAGAGCCCGCAGAGATGTGAGTCAAGTATAAAGAGTTGGGATCTTAAAAGAGTCCAACACTTCTTAGTTTTCTTCTTTTACGGTTTACTAATATTATGTTTGTTATTATTTGCTACCTATTATTTTTTTTGGTCTGATTTAGTACAAAATGTACAACTTGCTGAGTAGTTGAACTCCTTTCACGGCCCAAGTGGACAGGTCGTGCGGGCACCTACATCGACTCTACTCGATAGAAAGAATCCTTATAAATATTTCTATTAATATACAAGAACTTAGTCCCAACATTTCCATTACTTCTCATTAGTTTATGAAAACCTCAACTACAAAATAAATTACAAGTCTCCCCCCAAACGTGACTCTCCCAAGATCTAGTCTAGATAGGTACAAGAGCTCTATTTGAATACTTGACAAACAAAATAACCTAGCTTCATTCGGAAATAAGAACACTGAAGTTGGTGCTGAGTACTCCACGCCATCAAGGAACTCCAATCTGCCACAACCTACACCCAAAAGAAAAAGGTGTAGCAAGATAGTATCAGTACACCACACATACTGGTAGATATCATTGGCCGACTAGCGTTACTTAACACAACAACATAAAAATCAATATACAATCAATGTTAATAAATGTGATGATTATCTCACTTCTAAACATCATCCTAGGTGTAACTACCATGTTCACGTTCTTAAATCCCCTCATGTTTATGTGAACCTTTTATGAACCTATTCATTTTTAAAGTTTCTCAATCTATCTCCCTTCACTTACGCTACAACAAATACGTAGATCGCCATAGAGGTCTCGCTGCCGCTGCTATATGCTCGCTGCAGCGATAGACCCAATAGTCAGTACTCAGCTTTTTTCTGATTCAGTTCTGTTTATTCTTGTTGTAAGACTCCGTTGCACCACTATCTCTCTGACCATTTCACTAGAATTAACCAAGTCTGTTTCTACCATTTATTAACCTATTTTAGTTATCTATAGGATCTTTTATCTCTCCTTAATGAAGTACATCAATTAATAAAGTCTACTTTCTATCTCACGGTATTGCACTATTCTTTTGTTCAAACCCGTCATGTTATCATCCATTGCCCACAAAATCAATATAAAACAAGATATTCAAATGCAATTACGGATTAACTAACTCAAATACACACCATAGTCATCAAAACAATATGACGGAGTCAATTTCCCCAACAGTAAAGTACATGCACATACCTGGCTTCATACCACAAAAATGTTATGAGTTATCATACCTGAACCGTATAGCCATATATGGTATTACACATCTGTTTCACATGTCAAACCCAATTCATTTTGGTATACTCTGTATCACACTTATATATCTAGTACCTTTCTGTATCTGCAGTCGTATGTATATCAAACCATACCCGCATAATCTCTATCTCATAATAATACCATCGGTAATATGCCGGGCACATGCCTCCATCATATCACCGTACACACATGCCAGAGGGTCTTATGCTTTCCCTTCCAGTCATGACCTGCAAAGGACCCTAGAAATCCATGTACTGTATATCCATCTATATGAACCATTTGTCATACCTGTCTGTGCACTCACTCGTACACCTAGCTGTATGGTCCTTTAGCCATACTTGTCTGTGTACTTACTCATACCGCTCGCTCGGATTCTCACCTCGGGCATGAGCCACTCATGTATCCAAACCTTATTTGAAATTTGAACACATTAACCTTTTCTTTTGAGTTCCTTACCTTTGGCCATAGGCTCTAATTTACCATCATGTCAATGACTTCCCTTCTATACTATCCATCATCTTAGTCACACATTCATTTGATGTCAACTCGCCCCTCAAGCTTAGGGTACACAATGTAGCACAACCCAAAATAAATCATCACACGACAAAAATCACATAATAACCTCAACAAGTACAATCACATGCATGATTTCAAAATCAACCTCGTGTCCAAATAGTAATAATTACAGTAAATTTAGCGTGATAGTAAGACTTGCGACTTGGCCCATTCACTGTTTTGTGCTCCGCTACAACGATATTACGACCGCTATAGTGGCATTAAGGCTGCTACAGTGGTCTCGTTGCACCAGTGTACTACCTGTTACAGTGGTACTGCTGGCAGTACTACGGGAAGTCTTTATTCCAATTTTATTCAGTGCTCCGCTTTCTTATACTCACCATAAATAAAACAATATCACATCAAGCTCACTTAAATAATTAACTTGCCATAGTAACACTGTTAATGCTACCCACAATCATAAATTCCAGACAATACGATAACAACCTCAGAACATTCAAGTCATTACATAGGCAATTACTATCATACATCATTCACTTCATCTCACGCTCAAACATAGTTGTATTTTATTAAACAGCCAGTTAATTGCATATCCTCCTACACAAAGTCTACATGATTTACATGTCAATGGTTTTGATTCAAAAGAAAGAAGAATTTCATATTTTATAGCCAGGAATATTCTAACAACGACACTCAAAAGTTAATCAGCTCAACAATGACTGATTCAACGCATATCTTAGAACGTGAGCCCAATTATTAGTTGAAATATCTCCCCTAGGTTTTTACCTTATTACAGGCTTACATCACCCCCTTCTAATCATCTTGTTCTTGGATGTTCACCAATGTCATGACCCGAGTCTATACCATGGACGAGATACAGTACTTGGAGTCACAAGTAACCTCAAGCCAACCCATGGTCTATCATAACACTGGTAATCATAGCGGAAGCTGAAATAATTAAACCATTGAAGGAGAACTGAATAATAAAAAGTTTACAATCTAAAAGTAAAACTGAAAGTCTAAGTCTATGTCTGAAAGCCATCTACAAAAGATGAGTTGCTGGGACAAGCCCCCAGATAACTCCAAAGTCTAACTGAAAAAGTAAATATCGTCCTCGAAAGATGAGGACTCACCACTGCTACAGCTGATATCACCTGAAGAAGATCTACTAACGGTGCTGAGGCTGAGAACCTGCACCTATATCATAATATGATACAACATAGAAGGTATGCGTCAGTACTTTGAATATACTGAGTAAATGGGAGAAAAACATAACATAAAGAACAAGGAAGTGAATTGTCATGACAGGTAATGACCAACTGAAGTACTGAAAATTGAACAACTGTAATATAACTGAGATGGTCAATAATGACCCTGACTGGTGGTCATAAACATGCCCTAAATCTAAGATACTGAGTTGAGCTAACTGTACTAAACTGAACTGAATTGATTAAACTGAAACTGTTTTGAGCTGAGCTAAACTGAAACTGTTCTGATTAGTGGGAGAGTCTATAACCGATATATAACCAAGTTAGCTAGACGTGGAGTCCGATGTATACACCCCATTGGTAGAACCCAATATATCTTGCTAGGGTATAAAGACATGAACTGGGTGATCACAAGTCTGGGGCCATAGGGAAAATAAAATAACCTACGGTGGCAATGATAGTTTTGGGAAACTGGGTGCACTGGAATCCCGGTCTGCTCGGTGCTAAGTTCTGCTCCCACTAGATAGTCCTAGTTTGACTACTAAGCTGATAGCTCGAAACTGGGGTCCAAGATGAAGTCAGGGGTACCTATTTGGAAGTATCATGAGTCTTGTCGGATCAGATTCTGTAACTGGTGTTCTAAGACTAGCCAGAGCTGCTTACCTGGAAGCGTCGTAACCATCAAAAGAACCACTAAAATATGATAACTTATATCTGTGTCTAATAACTGATAATTGGGAGGCACCACTGACACCTCAAGAAAAGACTGTAATGAAACTGATCAGCTGACATTTCTGAAAATACCGAACATGCTAACATTTTGACTGAAACTAGACTAGCATGCAATTGACTGAGATTTCAACTATTTTAACAATATGGGAGTCCCAACACTGGTAGAGTCAAGCAACATGATTAACTACTCAATTATGCTAGACCCTAAAACACTGCATTCAAAAGCTAGGGATAAATCATTTCACAAGAAACTAGTTTCCACATGATTTCTAAGAATTCAGGAAAAACATAGCAGCTAATAATAGGGATAATATTCCATATGAAATTTATAGAATGCTATCTGAAGACTTTATAAATTACGAACCCATAGGGCTATAACTGATAGAAGATTAGGGAATGGTCTTGGGGACACAAGAGAAGAACAATTCCCTTGTTTAATTCCCACATACATGGTGAAGAAATCCCAGAGAAAATCCATTGAGGATCATAGAAGAAATTGACTGCCCTAGCTCCTGCTTTGAGTTTTTCTGAGAGAAATTTTTACGAATTGGTTTTCTGAAGGGATGAGAGGGGTAAAGTAATCATCGATTACTCCTTTAAATTCCCTAAAAATAACCCAAAATGATGTAGTTTAGGGAGTTATAAGGTGGAAAATTACAAAAATATCCCTGGGAAAAAATCTGGAAAAACTACCGACAGGGACCAATGGGTCACTCAACGAGTCATTGGTGGAGACCACGACTCGTTGGGACCAGCTGTTGGTCCTGAGGCTTGGGTTCTAGGCTCACTGGCACTAGTAAAAAGAGGGACCATGACTCATTGGATGAACCAATGGGTCGTTGGTTCCTCCCGTGGCCACTGGATGAGAATTCTTGGAAGCCTGACAACGAGCAACACAATGATTCGTTAGTAGACCCAACGGGTTGTTGTGTCCAATCGTTACCTTCACTAGAGAAGTTATTAAAATCTCTAAAATTGACACCAAGGGTGGTCGAAATGACTCATTGTTTCCACTCATTGTCACCACTCGTTGTCACTGAAGGAGGTTTCTGGAAATCCAAACTAACGACTCACACCACGAGTCGTGTCACACGACGACTCATTGGTTGAGTCGTGGGGTCTTGGAAGAAGGAATTCTAAGCTGGGGACCAATGTGTGATAGGATTACTTGTTGTTTCTTACAATGGGTCGTTCCATGTCCCCTTGGTCCTCGAAGGACCAAGGAAGGGCTGACCACGACTAAGACAATGGGTCATTGGAGCTGACCACAACTCGTTGTTTCGGTCATTCTAAGGCAATTTTTTTCTGGTTTCTTATGTATTTTTCTTGAAAGGTATGAGTTTGGTCCAGAAAAGTTTTGGGGTGTTACCATATCTCCCCCTTTGGATCATTCATTCTCGAATAAAGGCTAAAATTGCTGGAAAATCGGGAAAAGAGCTGCAATTCCCATACTAAGGCTATGAAATGATTTCTGAAGGAGTAACTGACTCTGAACTGACTTAACCATGCTAATAGAGTTGATGCAACTAGAATGCACATTGAAAATCTTGATAGAGTTGATGAGTACAGAACTGAACAGAATATTGAGGAGGAATTTAGTACCAAATGCTGGAAATGAACTTGAAGGGAACAAATGAGGGTATCTAGCCATCATGTCTATTTCTGCCTCCCATGTGGATCCCTTAGCTAGCTGGTTCCTCCAAAAGAATTTCATCGAAGCGACTTCCTTGTTTCTTAGCTTACAAACCTGATGGTCAAGGATCTGAACTGGGACCTCTTCCGAAGAGAGACTGTCTTTCACTCTCACAGTGTCTAGTGGAACAACGGAAGTTGGATCACCAATGAACTTCTTCAATAATGACACATGGATGACTGGGTGCACAAATGCTAACACTAGAGGTAATTCTAACTCACATGCCACACTGTCGATTCGCTTCAGAATTCTATAAGGTCCCACATATTTCGAACTGACTTTCCCTTTCTTCCCAAACCTCATCACCCCCTTCATGGGTGAAATTTTTAGATAAACCCAATCATCTACTGAAAATTCTAACTCTCTTCTCCTCACATCAACATAGGATTTCTATCGGCTTTGCGCTGTTTTCAACCTCTTTCTAATAAGTTGCACCTTCTTCATGGCTTCATGAATTGAGTCTGGCCCTATCAGGGTAGCTTCACCAACCTCAAACCACCCTATAGGAGACCTACACCTCCTACCATATAATGCCTGAAATGGGGCCATCTAGATACTGAAGTGGTAGCTGTTGTTTCATGAAAACAAGATGAGAGGTAGGTGATCATCCCAAATGCCCTTAAAATCAATCACACATTCTCTCAGCATGTCTTCCAAGGTCTGGATAGTCTGCTCAGCTTGTCCATCTATCTGTGGGTGAAAAGCTGCGGTGAGCTTGACCTAGGCATTGGGTCCTTTCTGAAATGACTTCTAGAAATGCGAGGTGAACTGGGTACCTCTATCTGAAATAATGGACAAGGTCACCCCATGCAGTTTGACCAACTCTTGGATATATAGCCTAGCATAATCCTTAGCGGAGTATGTAGTTTTAACTGGGAGGAAATGTGTTGACTTGGTTATCTAGTTTACTATCACCCAGATTGAGTCATGCTGCCGACGAGTACGAGGTAGACCTGTTATAAATTCCATATTCACTTCTTCCCACTTTCATGTGGGTATGCTGATATCTTGAGTCATACCCTTAGGTCTCTAATTTTCCACCTGATGTGCTGTGAGTTTACAACACTTTCGACGCTCAAAACTAAGAAAATAGCATGGACCTAGGTGTGTTTATATGGATATAAGGAACTTTTTGTTTGATTATAGGAAAAATAAGTGTTGGATTAAGAATGTGTAAAAGAAGCCTGAAAGTGCAGAAAATGAGCTAAAGACACAGTCTTAGTATGAGCCGTATGTTGATGGTACGAGCCGTACTGAGAACCGTGAAAAGTGTCAGATGGCTGGATTGTGAAGAATGCAACCTATGACTTTCAGTATGAGCTGTACAAAACTGGTATGAGTTGTAACTTGGAGTCGTGGAAATATACAGAAGAATTGCACAAAGGAAGACTCATAACACGGATGGAACTACGAACCGTGGCAACAAGGTACAAAATTGTATCAGGAGTAGTGGTGAGCTTCAGAGAATTTTCAATGCAAAGTATAACTTCAAACAACATGAGTCATGGCTGAGAGGTACGAGTCGTACCACAACACTCGTGAATAACTTCAGAAAAAGACAGAGTTCTCAGAGCCAGACCACCGAAGCAACTCACGGCTCGTAGGATGTATGTATAAGTCATACCAAGACCCAACACTTAGCCAAATTTTAACAAGCCAAGGACTTACGGATAGCAGGTATGACCCGTACAATCTTGCTACGGGTCGTATGATCAGTCGTGGCTCAGGCGGCACCAGTTATGGAAAATCACCCTGTTATCTTAGGAAAAGGATTCTTATGTCTGTATAAATACCTTTTATGTTTAATTTTCAGTAGAGAACGATAGGGAACATTATAGAGAAGTGAGAGAGGCATGAAAACAATAGAGATACAAGGGAAAACATAGAATTGAGTTGATTGACTTGTGATCAACCTTTTCTTAGATGCTTTCTTGATCTTTATCAATTGTTCTTGAGGTTTTTATGATATAATCAAAGAAGATTTTCTCTCATCTACGATTTTTAGTATTGAATTAGGTGTTTAATGATGAATGTATATCACAACCTTGCAACTATGAGAGGCTTCAACCTCCATAGCTAGGGTTGCGGAAACCATGGTGGAGTAACGAGCTAGGATACACAAGAGTGATTCAAAACCAATGAAAAATACTTGTATTGTATACTCTTCATGCCTAAAAATTTCTTAACGGTGTACAACATTAGGACTTGCCCAAATTCTTTACTTTCTTGATCCTAGAGAGGTAAATATTAGGAAAAGAGAATTACAACAAAGCCTTGATCTTGATGATCATTGTATTAACTTGAGTTGTGGTCGCAGGATAGTTAAATTTGGAACATATTGATAGCGGATAGTTTGAAACCGCTAATGAGACCTGCAGTGATTGAGTATAGTCATCCAATAGGGATGAACCAGTCGTTTGGATGAACCCTAGTTATCAGTTCTACGAGTAAGCATTGGTATTGATCATGTGTGTATACCAGAAGCAATTATGAACCCATGGAAAACACAAACCCTAGTTAGTCTTCAATCTTGATTTATGTCATAATTTCAATCGTTGTTTAAATTGTTATTTTCTTGAAACCCCCAAATTGGAGTAACTATCCAATAGGTTCACTTACCGACATCAGTCTAGATCTTCCATATTCCCTGTGGGTGAGACCCCAACCTCTTTGTTAGGTTCTTTATTGACAACATCCGTTTCATACTTCAGCAGGGGGTGTGAGTTTGAGCGTTATCAAAAAGTGGCATCGTTGCTGAGGAATACGGCTAAGACTAAATTAATTTCTTGTGTTTGAATTTTGGTTGTTATTTCCCTATTTACGTTTTCTTTGTTTTTCTTTTGTGATTCTATCAGGACACCTCAAGGGAACAATCCGTTTTTCAAACACCCAGAGGGAATATGAGAAACTGCCAATGCCTATGGAGGAGATGATGACTATTGACACATTAGCAGCTGTCTTGATTAATTATGAGGGAGACAGGATAATAGAATAAATGGAGACGGTGAATGCCTTAAATGGAATGGGGTTATATAACTTCAGCCCAAAGAAGTTAAACCTGGATCTAAGAATCGTTCGACGCTGCCGGCTAAGCCATCTGTGGAGGTACCACTAGTCCTTGAACTGAAAGCACTACCTCCCTATCTCAAGTATGCATTCCTCGGTGAAGACAGTACTTTACCAGTAATAATCGCAGCAGATCTGTTGGAAGAGCAAGTGGGAGCTTTGGTCAACATACTAAAAAGGTACAAAAAGGAAATTGGCTATACCATAGTTGATATCATCGTAATCCCTCCAAGCATATGTACTCACAACATTCAAATCAAGCCAAATTGCAAACCAAGTATAGAACATCAGCGCCGCTTGAATCCCCCAATGCAAGAAGTAGTAAAGAAGGAGATCATCAAGTGGCTGGATGTTGGTGTAATCTATCCCATTGCAGATAGCAAGTGGGTGAGTCCTGTACAGTGTGTACCGAAGAAAGGTGGGATCACAGTGGTATCCAATGAGAAGAACAAGCTGATACCGACACGACCAGTCACAGGGTGGAGTATATGCATGAATTACAGGAAACTCAACCACTGGACCCAAAAAGACCACTTTCCAATGCCATTCTTGGATCAAATGCTTTACAGACTGGCAGGTAGAGGTTGGTACTATTTTCTTGATGGTTATTTGGGATATAATCAGATTACCATCGCTCCAGAAGACCAAGAAAAGACGACCTTCACTTGTTCGTATGGAACATTCACTTTCAGAAGAATGCCATTTGGGTTGTGCAATGCATCAGCCACATTCCAACGCTGCATGATGTCTATATTTTCAGATACGGTGGAGGACACCATTGAAGTATTTATGGACGACTTCTCTATTATAGGTGACTCATTAAAATCTTCCCTCAACCACTTGGGAAAAGTATTGAAAAGATGTGAAGACACTAATCTGGTCCTAAATTGGGAAAATTTCATTTTATAGTCAAGGAAGGAATAGTGTTGGTTCATAAAATCTCGGGAAAAGGAATTAAGGTGGACAAGGTAAAAATTGAGGTTATAGCTGGTTTTCCATCCCCTATTTCCATAAAAGGGGTTAGAAGCTTTCTGGGGCATGCAGGATTCTACAGGCGATTCATCAAGGACTTTTCAAAATTGCACAACCTTTGTGCAAATTGCTCGAGAAGGAGGTAAAGTTTGTGTTTGATGAGGCATGTCTAAGGGCTTTTGAGTTATTGAAAGAGAAACTCACCACTGCTCCTATCATCATAGCTCCAGATTGATCTCTTCCATTTGAGGTAATGTGCGATGCAAGCAGGGTTGTTCTTGGTGATGTTTTGGGCCAACGAAGAGCAAAGATTTTTCATCCTATCTACTATGCTAGTAAAACACTCAACACTTCCAAATCATCACAGAGGCTGTAGAGATGGCCAATCCTACTGAGGGGGTAACCACTCCCCCTGTTGACATATTAGTGAGTGCGCCGGCCACCGCTAGCGCCACGATTACAGCGGAGGTACCTCCTCCGTAGGATGACAGGAGCTCCTAGCGCGCCACAGGTATGTTCCCTTCCCTCTGTTCTTGTAGTTTATGCTTCGGGGATGAAACACAATTTTCAAAAAGAGGAGGGGGTGTACTTGTATTTTTGAATTTTTGGATTCATCCGAGGATTTTTCTTGCCGTATTTTTTTCCTCGGGCATGCTATCTAGTAGAACCGACATGTTTAGGATTTTATTTTCTTATTTTGTGATTTTTGTTTACTTAGAAAGTAGCTTAGGAGTATTCAGTCAATGAAAGTGCACTAGTTTTGAATTTCTTGAAAAAATTTACCTTGTTTATTTTTTTTTGATGCATTAGTTGTGTACTTGTGACTGCATGCATAATTTTTGTGGATCTTTTGATGTCATTAAGTATATTAGCATGAGTAATCTTGTTAAGCCATGTATAAACCAGACATGTCAAGTGAATATAAGTCATGTGCCATGAGTGAGTGATATTTGATACTTAATTTAGTACTGTGTTGAAGATCTAAAACTTGCCTGGTTGGTCTTTGCATAGGTTAAGGATGGTTGATTAGGATATGATCATAGAACATTTTTGTTGATCTCACTTTTAGCCTAAATGACCCTATCAAAATCATATGATTCCCTTGATCCCAATTTTGAGCCTTTAATAAATCATTTTTCTTTGATTAACTGATGAACCGTACCCATTTTTTATAATGAACTTATTTTGGCACTAGTCCCTCGTTGGACATTATTAACCTCAATATAGGTAAAATGTCTAATTTGAGGGTGGCTAGAGTAGGAGTTCATAAATAGTGAGAACGAGGAAAAGGGAGAGAAAAGAGAAAAAGTAGAAAGTGAGGTGTGTGACAAATGAAAAAGAGAAAAAAAAGAGATGAAAAAGTTGAAAACTTTGAAAAAGAAAATTTAAAAAGAAAAATAATGCTTGAAAAGGTTGAAAACACACCACACTCATACAAATGCATACAAAAGAGGTGAAAAGAGAGGAAAAGGAAGGAAAAGCAAAAAAAAGGTGAAATAGGTGAATGATGAAGCCAATGTACGTAGTGCCAAGGAAGGGTTAGTCACTTAAAAAGATCCCATATTTATCATTTCCAGCCCTAAAGCCTATATTACAAGCCACGTCAAGTCCTATAGTGATCCTAATCTGACCATCTGACAGACCGAAATAGAGAAAATAAGGGAAAGCCTATGGTATTCGATACATAGTACTTGAAACTTCTTTGTGAGAGTGAGAGTCTCGCTTGTCCAGTCCCATGCCATATCTATTACTATATCTGTGAGTGGGGACTTCATTTACTGTGAGGGTACATGGTTTATGTTTAATTTTACCAGAGGTCTGTGTGAAAAGCATTGGTTACGACTTGATTGCCTATTAATAGCTAGATGACATGTCTTGGTCCTTGCTTATCAAGTTTTGTGGTTGCTTGTAGTACATTAATTGATATTGGTTCGCAGAAGAAGAGTCAAAAGTTGATGGAGTTATAGTGAAAATTTTGTTTGGTATTGACTGTAGTATCCTAGGTTTATTTTCTAGTTGAGCGTCGTGTTTAGTTTTTTCTTTTCTTTGCCTGAGAACATGCAAAAGTCTTAAGTTGAGGGTGTTGATGTGTTGTGAGTTTACAACACTTTCGACGCTCAAAACTAAGAAAATAGCATGAACTTAGGTGTGCTTATATGGATATAAGACACTTTTTCTTTGATTACAAGACAAACAAGTGTTGGAGCAAGAATGTGCAAAAGAAGCCTGAAAGTGCAGAAAATGAGCTAAAGTTACAGTCTCAGTACGAGCTGTATGTTGATGATACGAGCCATACTGAAAATCGAGAAAAGTTTTAGATGGCTGGATTATGAAGAATGCAACCTACGACTCTCAGTACGAGCTGTACAACACTAGTACGAGTCGTGACTTGGAGTCGTGGAAATATTTAGAAGAAGTGCACAAAGGAAGACTCCTGATACAGATGGAACTACGAACCGTGGAAACAAGGAACGAATCGTATCAGGAGCAGTGGTGAGCTTCAGAGGATTTTCAATGCTAAGTAGAACTTCAGATAGTACGAGTCATGGCCGGAAGGTACGAGTCGTACCACAACACTCGTGAATAACATCAGAAAAGTCAGAGGTCTCAGAGCCAAACCACGGAAGCAACTCACGACTCGTAGGACGCATGTACGAGTCGTACCAAGGCCCAAAACTTAGCCAAATTTCAGCAATCCAAGGACTTACGGACAGAAGGTACGATCTGTACAATCCTGCTACGGGTCGTATGATCAGTCGTGGCTCAGGCGGCACCAGTTATGGAAAATCACACTGTTAGCTTAGGAAAAGGATTCTTATCTGCTTAAATACCTTTATGTTTTATTTTCAGTAGGGAATGATAGGGAACATTAGAAAGAAGTGATAGAGGCGTGAAAACAATATAGATACAAGGGAAAACATAGAATTGAGTTGATTGACTTGTGATTAACCTTTTCTTGGATTCTTTCTTGATCTTTATCAATTTTTCTTGAGGTTATTATGATATAATAAAATAAGCTTTTCTGTCATCTGTGATTGTAAGTATTGAATTATGTGTTTAATGATGAATGCATATCACAGCCTTGCAACTATGAGAGGCTAAAACCTCATAGCTAAGGTTGTGGAAACCATGATGGATTAACGAGCAAGGGATTCACAAGAGTGATTCAAAACAAATGCAAAATACTTGTATTGTATACTCTTCATGCTTAAACGTTTCTTAATGTTATACAACATTAGGACTTTCCCAAACTCATTCCTTGCTTGAGCCTAGAGAGGTAGAGATCAGGAAAAAAGAATTACAACAAAGCCTTGATCTTGATGATCATTGTATTAACTTGTGCTGTGGTCGCAGGATAGTTAAATTTTGAACATATTGATAATGGATAGTTTGAAACTGCTCATGAGACCTGACCTAGTGATTGAGTATAGTCATCCAATAGGGACGAACCCTAGTTATCAGTGGTATTGATCATGTGTGTATAATCAAAGAAGTTGTTAACCCATGGGAAACACAAACCCTTGTTAGTCTTAAATCTTGATTTACATCATAATTTCAATCATTGTTTTAATTATTATTTTCTTGAAACCCCTAAATTGGAGTAACTAACCAACAAGTTCACTTACTGACATTAGTCTAGATCTTCCATATTACCTATGGGTTTGCCCCTAACCTCTTTGTTGGGTTCTTTATTGACAACGTCCGCTTCATACTTTAGCAGGAGGTGTGAGTTTGAGCGTTATCACCACCTTAACCTGCCAACAGTTCGAGCACTTAGCCACAAATTCTGCTATATCTCTTTTTATGTCGTTCCACCAGTAAATATTCCATAGATCACAGTACATCTTATGACACCTCGATGGATAGAATATCTCAAACTGTGTGCTTTAGCCAGTATCTACTGTCTCAAATCACCTACATCTGGTACACATAGTTAACCCTGGTAACGGAGCACACCATCTACCCCTTTAGAGAAAGCCTCCACTTTTTTTCTGAGAACTACTTCCTTTACCTTAAGCAGTATGGGATCTTCATCCTTCCTTGACTTAACTTCCACGACTAATGAGGAATTTGATCCACTCTGCACTACTACTCCGCCTTTAGTTGAATGAACCAACTACACTCCCAACTAAGCTAACCTGTGTATATCCTTTGCAAGTTCTTTTCTGCTCTCTTCAATATGAGCCACACTCCCCATTGACATTCTTCTTAGGGCATCAGCCACCACATTGGCTTTGCCCGGGTGGTACATCACAGTCATTTCGGAATCCTTCAATAGCTCCAACAACCTTCTCTAATGAAGATTTAAATCTTTCTAACTAAACACATTCTGAAGGCTCTTGTGATCAGTGAAAACATCCGCGTGAGCCCCGTAAAGGTAATGCCTCCATATTTTCAATGCAAACACCACTGTTTCCAACTCAAGGTCATGAGTCGAATATTTCTTTTCATGAACCTTGAGCTGTCTGGAGGCGTAAGATATCACCTTACCCCACAGCATCAGAATGCAACCGAGTCCAACTCTGGAAGCATCACAATACACTACGAACCCATATGTTCCTTCTGGTAAGGTTAACACTGGAGCGGCAGTGAGTCGAGTCTTCAACTCCTGGAAACTCTTCTCACACGCATTTGACCACTAAAATTTCACCTTTTTCTGAGTCAACCTATTCATAGGAGATGCAATAGAAGAAAAACCTTCCACAAATCATCGGTAATAACCGGCTAGACCCAAGAAACTTTTGATTTCGGTTGGGGAAGTACGTCTTGGCCAGTCTTTCACCGCTGCTATCTTCTGAGGATCTACCTGAATACCCTCACCCAAGACCATGTGACCAAGGAAAGTCACAAACTTCAACCAGAATTCGCATTTGCTGAACTTATCGAGCAACTGGCAGTCTCTGAGCGTCTATAGCACTATCCTTAGATGGTTAGCATGTTCTTCCTCGCTTCTGGAGTATACCAGAATGTCATCAATGAACACAATGATGAACATGTCTAGATATAGCTTGAAAACCTTGTTCATCAGGTCCATGAAAGCTGCGGAGGTGTTAGTTAGTCCGAAGGACATAACCATGAACTCATAGTGGCTATACCGAGTTTTTTCGGTATGTCACATTTTCTGACTCTAAGCTGATGATACCCCGACCTGAGATCTACCTTGGGAAAACAACTGGCTACTTGAATTTGATCGAACAAGTCATCAATCTTGGGTAGGTGATACCTATTCTTAACTATGACTTTGTTCAATTGACGGTAATCGATACACATTCTGAGAGTACCGTCTTTCTTTCGCACGAATAATACTGGAACACCCCATGGAGAGATGCTGGGCCTGATGAAACCTTCATCAAGAAGGTCCCTTAGCTGCTCCTTTAACTCCTTAAGCTCAGCTGGAGCCATTCTATAAGGAGGGTTGGAGATGTCCTGAGTGTCTGGAAGAAGGTCTATGCTGAAGTCTATTTCCCGCTCAGGAGGGACTCCGGGAAGATCTTCGGGAAACACGTCAGGGAATTCCTTGACAACTGGAACTGACTGGATAGTTGGGGTCTCAGAGCTGGAATTTTTGACCCGAACTAGATGATAAATTCACCCCTTAGAAATAAGATTTCTTTCCTTAAGATAGTAAATAAATCGATCCGTAGGCGCTGAACTACTGCCCGTCCACTCTAGAACTGGTTCATTAGGGAACTGAAATCTGAAGACTCTAGTTCTGCAGTCGACTGAGGCATAACTGGAGTGTAACCAATCCATGCCAAGAACGAGATCGAAATTGACCATGTCAAACTCTACGAGATCAGTTGGAATGACCTTATTCAAGATTGAGACTGGGTAGTTTCTCTCACCCGAGTGGCTCTAGCTGACTCACCAATTGGGGTACAGACTAAGAATGGTTCTAAGAGGAATTCTGGACTAATTTTAAATTGGACAGCTACATAGGGAGTTGATCTTGGGCATATTTATATGCCCAAGTGATACTCAAATGTGTCGTTTTGTCTCGTTTATCTAACAATGTTTGTACATTCTCATGTAAATTATAGGAAAGTGTGAATTTATACTAACCAACATGATTAGCGTTGTTTTGCAGGAAAAATGTACT
>JACEIK010006064.1:51657-62550 GCA_018107945.1 Datura stramonium
GTAGTCCAGTCCCTGTGAGATCGATACTTGGCTTACTTGAGCCACTTACTACTTGTTCGACCACGTGCACTTGCGTGTAGTCATCCAGACAGCCGAACAGGATTCATGAATAACAGTGTGGCTCATAGATCTAGTAGGTCATATATATATCTATACGGAAAAGATGTAACATACTCGTGGCCACGACAGGTGAGCTCTCCTGATCCTGATGAGAGGGCAAAGCATAAAAATGATTTTGGCGCTGACCCACATCCGTACTTGAAGTGTTGTCCTGTTGAGCTGGTCGGCCTACTGGAGCTATTGAAGTGGTAGACTGTGATCTCCCCCCTCTTGCTGACGGGCATTCTCTAAGCCGTTGACCTAGCTATCCACACTCAAAGAAAACCTCTCGGTCCTGAAGCCATTCCCCGGGATGGTTCTTGCCACACTTAGGGCAAGTTGGATAGCGGTTGCTGGCGCTGTGACGCTAGGACTGAGAGCAAGATGCTTCACCCTTCCGATCCTTGTAGGAGCAGAAAGTAAGGGTGCTGGATGAAGTGGGTATTGGATCCCTTTGCTGCTGCTGTGGGTAGCTACTACTGCCAGCCTCTAGTGGCCATAGTCTGATTTTCCAGTCCTAGCCCGCTTATTCTCCTACTCCATGTCTTTTAGCTTCTCTGCCTCAATCTGCTAGGCATGAATGCTGAGGCTGGAGAGGTCAATGTCTTTGATGAACATCATAATCCTACACTCCTTAAGGAACAAGTTTGATACTCTATAAACAAACTTAATCATGCGAGCCCTTGGATCGGCTACCATCTCCGAAGCATATCTTGACAACCGTGTGAACTCCAGTGCATACTCTTCCACCGTCATGTTGCCCTATTTCAAATTCATGAATTCTGCCACCTTAGCCTCCCTTAGCTCTCGAGGGAAGAATCTGTCTAGGAAAGTTGTTGTGAACTCCTCCCACTCCACCGGTTCCGCTCCCGCTAGTCTCCCTTCTTTCCACTGATCGTACTAGATCTGCGCTATCCCTTTCAACTAGTAGGAATCCAGGTCAACACTCTTCAGTGGAGCTAACAACCACAATTCGGGTGATCTTCCATATCTCATCCCGAACTCCTATTGTTCTTCTACCACCTTAGACCCATGAAAGGCTAGAGGGTTCATTTGGGTAAACTCCCAAATTTGTGCAGTTGCTGGGGACCCATTTGAGTTAATCGGAACCACCTGCTGGTTCACCTGGTTTGTGGATGTCTGTGTCAGCAACTGGATTGCCGCTATGAATTCTGTTGAGGACACTTGGCCGTGCTGCGAGACTGCTGGAGCTGGTGAGGCAGGTCGGTTAGCGTTGTCGACCCTTCTTCCGTTTCTGCGTCTTGGAGGCATGGTTTCACTGAAATGAAATAGAGCACGAGTTAGGAGAACATTTCTGAAATTGATGTCAGTACAACATGTACCGAATATGTAAAGAAGAAAGATAATAACTGACTGAAAACTGGTAAAAATGTAGTAATTCAAGGAAGAGAGTAAGGATTTAACCTGAATACCTTCATTGTCTGAATTATCTAAAAAATAAGTCTATATAAGAAAATAAGAACATAACCGACCCCCAGAAGTCTGGAAGGTACAAAGAACACAGAAGAACCTACATGGGCCCCCATAAGCCCCTGCAAGTACAAACAAAGTCCACTCCTACTACTCTGAGTACTAAGGATGGTGTGTACACTTTAACTCGGGATGATCCTCGCGGCTTAATCTAGTGAAACTCATTACGGCCCTCGCGACCTCAGTAAATGGAACTCTGTATGGCCCTCGTGGACTCAATAAATAGAACTCAAATGGACTTGCGGCCTCAGTAAATCGAACTCAAATGGCCCTCACGACCTCAGTAAATAGAACTCAAATGGCCCTCGCGACCTCAGTAAATAGAACTCCAATGACCCTCGTGACCTCAGTAAATTAAACTCAAATGGCCCTCGCGACCTCAGTAAATAGAACTCCAATGGCCCTTGCGACCTCAGTAAATTAAACTCAAATGGCCCTCGCGGCCTCAGTAAATAGAACTCAAATAGCCCTCGCAGCCTCAGTAAATAGAACTCTGTATGGAATAACATCTAACTACTCAACATCGAGGTAAGACCATTCTAGCTAGATTAACTCAGACAAGAATTACTTCTTTGTAACCATAGGCTCAATTCAGTTTATAACAACTGACACCAATAGGTTTACTCTGAAGTACTATAGACACCTAGGTCGTACTAACTTTACGACGAACGTAACTTATCGAAGGGATAGCCTTACATACCTAGACTGCCGATTTCTAATTAACTGGAGAGTTTCAATTCATATTCAATAGCCCTTTCCAATTGCAATCATATTACTTGGAGAATGAGACTAGTTTAATACCCAATTCATAATAAATGATAACTTTTAATAATAATATCAACTATACTTCACGGCCAAAAATGTATAATTTTTTGAGAGTTCAGAACAGAGAAATGCTTACTTGAAGCCTGTGATCATATAGAAATTAGTTTGGAGCAATTCTGACAACTTTTTCTAGGCAGGGCTACAATTTTCTTGGCGAGTTTCGCAAAACTAACTTTATAGTAATGCTCCCTGCGGGTTTAGAACTCCATACCTGAATTTAATTTGAATTTGGACTGCGTTTGATAGCGTAATCGGATGAAAACTCACTAGTCTCTCTGTTCTCTCTCAAGTCTGGCCCTGGCGCACCGCACCTCTCAAGGCACCAGCAAGCCTGGCGTGCCACACTGTCCAGTGTACTGTTGGCTGGCGCGTCGTGCTGGCCCTGTACACGTTGGTCCTATTCGTGCCCACTTCTGAGGCTTTCCCATATGCAACAAACTCTTCTTACCGATCACAACTCACACGTACGACTACTAAACGTTAATGTTTTTACAGTGTGTAACATCCTCCCCCCTAGGAACAATTCGTCCTCGAATGTCTACTTTAACTCACAGAAGTTTAACTCTCCCAACTACTATTATGGAAAAATTTCGGCAGAGTCTCCCCTGTAACATGGACTATCCGAAAATCCTGAAATACAGAAAAGTCCAATACAAATATATCACATGACACTATAACAACTCTTTCACAACAAAATGGCAGCCAACTAAATAGTCTAAGTAACATGAATCATAGAACAACAACTGAATCAACGACTTCACTTAACTACATAACCGGGTGTAATCCTGGAACAATTGAGGATATCTGGATCTCATGTCGTCCTTAGCTTCCCAGGTCATCTCTTCTCTATTCCTGTTTCTCCACAATACCTTAACAGAGGCGACATTATTGGTCCTTAACCTGTGAACCTGCCGATCTAATATGGCCACTGGAACCTCTTCGTAAGCTAACTCCTCAGTAACCCGGACGTCCTCAACTGGTACAATATGGGACAGATCCCCTATACACTTTCATAACATCGATACATGAAAGACCGGGTGAACAAACTCTAATTCTGAAGGTAAATCTAACTCGTATGCCACATGGCCTATTCTCTAGAGGATCCGATACGACCCAATGAACCTTAGGCTAAGTTTGCCTTTCTTGCCAAATCTCATTACGCCCTTCATCGGTGATACCTTAAGGAATACCCAGTCACCAATACTGAACTCTAAGTCTCTACACCGAACATCAGAGTAGGACTTTTGACGACTTTGGGCTGTCAACAAGCATTCTCTGATAAGCTTTACATTTCCTTTGATTGGTGGATCATGTATGGTCCAATTAGTTCTGGTTCACCTACCTCAAACCAACAAACTGGGGATCTGCACTTCCACCCATATAAAGCCTCTTTCGGTGCCATCTGAATAGCTCGAATGATAACTATTACTATAAGAAAACCTAATAAGGGGTAAATGTTCATCCCAACTGCCCCCGAAGTCTAGCACGCACGCCCGTAGCATATTCTCAAGCATCTTAATTATACATTTTGCATGTCCGTCTGTCTGAGGGTGGATGTTGTACTCAAATTGACTTGTGTCCCCAAACCTTTTTGAAATGATTGCCAGAATCTAGCTGTAAATTGTGCTCCTCTATTAGAAATGATAGATACTGGGACACCGTGTAGTCTAACTATTTCTCTAATGTATAACGTGGCATAGTCCTCGGCTAAAAAGGTGGTCCTGACTAGCATAAAATGAGCTGATTTCGTCAATCTGTCAACAATCACCCAGATGGAATCAAATCTGCGCCTGGTACGGGGTAATCCTGTCACGAAATCCATATTGGCTGCCTCCCATTTCTACATAGGCACTGCTATTTCCTATGTCAATCCATCGGGTTTTTGATGTTCCGCCTTTACCTGTTGGCAGTTAGGACATTATGCTACAAATTCTGCTACCTCCTTCTTCATTCCCGGCCACCAATAAATCTCTTTTATGTCATGATACATCTTCGTTGAACCTGGATGAAGAGAATAACGGGAATAATGTACATCTGTCATGATTTGCTGGCAAAGTCCTTCCACATCTGGAACGCATAGGCGACCCCTACATCTCAAAACCCCATCCTCAGTTACCTCAAAGGCTGGTAATTCTCCCTGTTGTACCTTATCTCTGGGCTATGCTAATTGAGGATCTTCATACTTCCACTCTTTTACTTCTACAACTAGGGATGATACTGTAGTATTCTGAATTATGGCTCCATTATCCCCTGTATCAACTACCCGAACTGCTAAACTGTCTAGCCGATGCGATTCTTGGGCCATTTCCCGCTATTTTGGCCTCAGATATGCCAAACTGCCCATAGATCGGTGGCTAAGAGCATTCTCCACAATATTAGCTTTCCCTGGGTGATACAAGATGTTCACATCATAATCTTTCAACAATTCTAACCAACAACGTTGTCGCAAATTCAGCTCTTTCTGTGAAAATGTACTGAAGACTGTTATGGTCAATAAAAATATCCACACGCACCCCATACAAGTAATGCCTCCATATCTTTAAGGCGTGAATCACTGCAGCTAACTCCAGATCGTGGGTGTGATAGTTCTTTTCATGTTTTCTCAATTGCCTTGAAACATACACTATTACCTTTCCATGTTGCATTAAAACACACCCTAATCTGACGCCTGAAGTGTCACAATATAGTGCATAACCCTCTGAACCTTCCGGCAAAGCTAACACTGGTGCTGATGTTACTCTATTTTTCAATTCCTGGAAACTCAGCTCACAGGCTTCGGTCCACTAAAACTTGGCTGCTTTTTGAGTCAATTTAGTTAAAAGTGCTGACAGGGTAGAAAATCCTTCCACGAACCTTCTGTAATACCCGGATAACCCTAGGAAACTGCGAACCTCTGTTGGGGTCGTCGGTCTAGGCCACGTTTTCACTGCCTCAATTTTCTGCGAATCGACTAGAATACTAGCCTCTGATACAGTGTGGCCCAAGAAAGCTACAGAATTCAACCAGAACTCGCATTTAGAAAACTTTGCATATAACTGGCGGTCTCTGAGGATATGAAATACTGCCCGTAAATGATCTTTATATTTTGCTTCAGAGCGGGAGTAGACTAGAATATCATCAATGAACACTATTACAAACAGATCCAAATACAGCTTGAAGATACTATTCATTAGGTCCATGAACACTGCTGGCGCGTTTTTCAACCCGAAGGACATAACTAAGAGCTCAAAATGGCCATACCTAGTTCTGAAAGATGTCTTCAGAATATCTTTCTCCCGGACATGAACCTGGTGGTACCCGGATCTCAAATCAATTTTAGAAAAACATTTCGCCCCTTGCATTGATCAAATAAATCATCTATTCTCTGAAGAGGATATTTATTCTTAACAGTAACTTTATTCAATTGCCGGTAATCTATGCACATGCGTAGAGGCCCATCCTTCTATTTAACAAACAAGACTGGTGTACCCCATATTGATGTACTGGGTCTGATAAAACCCTTATCTAACAAATCTTTTAACTGTTCTTTTAATTCTTTCAATTCAGCAGGGGCCATTCGATACGGGGGTATAGATATAGGTTGAGTATCTGGTAGCAAATATATAGAGAAATCTATTTCCCGCTCTGGAGCAATACCGGGAAGTTCATCTGGAAACACATTTGGGAACTCATTAACAACTGGGATAGACTGAAAAGTCGGGGATTCTGCTTGCACATCCCGAACCCTGACAATATGGTAGATACAACCCTTTGCTATTAACGTTTTTGCCCGAAGATAGGATATAAACTTACCTTTTGGCGTAGCTGTATTACCTCTCCACTCTCGCACTACCTCTCCCGAAAAGTGAAATCATACAATTCTGGTCCAACACTCTACAGTAGCATAACATGGTGCCAACCAATCCATACCCATAATCACATCAAAATCAATCATTTCTAATTCTATCAGATCTACTGAGGTCAGACGACCCACAACCTCTACTGTACAACCCCGGTAAATTCATTTAGCAACAATAGATTCACCAATAGGGGTAGATACCGAAAAGGGTCGTTGAAGCAATTCTGGTGCTATATCAAACTTTTGGGCTACTAACGGAGTAACATATGACAAAGTGGATCCCGGATCTATTAAGGCATAAATTGAGTGAGAACAAACATCTAATATACCTATCACAACATCTGGCGATGACTCTAACTCCTATCGCCCTAGTAATGCATATGCGCGATCCTAACCGCTGCCTGAACTAGATGCCCCTGATCTACCTCGGCCTTTGTCGGTTGAAGCTGAGGGCCCGCGCCCTGTGGAAGGTGCTAGGGAATACGAACCTGTTGAGGATCTATTCTGCTGGTCTTGACCGCCCTGACGTCTAGTCGGGTAGTCTCTCATCATGTGCCCCTCCTGCCCGCAGGTATAACAGGCGGTGGAACCATATTGCACCTCCCTAGATGCTATTTATGGCAGGTACTACATCGGGGTATTGCTAACTCTGTCTGGTTTTGCCCCCTCTGTTGCTGCGAGTTGGGCGTTTGTGAACTTTTGCCGGGGCCTGACTGCCTCCGACGATCTGATCTGCTGCCCTGCGAATGTTGAAATTGGGGCTTGGGTGGCTTGCCTGAGAAACAGGTTCTAAGCCCACCCTGAAAAATCTACCTGGAAATCTGTGGGTCTAGCCCTCCGACGCTGCTCCTGACTGACCTTTCCACAGCATACCGGTGCTGTCTGAGCTCTTCTATATTCTGAGCAAAATCCTGGATCCATGAAATGTCCATATCCTCCCACAGAGTTGTTGTAATGCAAGATTCTATATATTATGGCGCAAGCCCCATAATAAACTGGTATACCCTGGCTGGCATGGTGTCAACAAACGAGGGTGCATACCTAGCTAAGGAGTCAAACCTCAACACATATTCTCTAACACTCATTCGGTACTGCTCTCGATGCAAAAACTACTCTACTCTGGCTTGCCAAACCTCTCAAGGAAAATAGTGATCTATGAAAGCCTCAGAAAAGATAGGCCACATAGGTGGAGGTACATCTCTCCCTCGAGATCTCTCCCAACTCTCGTACCACAAAATCGCTACATCTCACAATCTGAATACTACTAGCTCGACTGATTTTGTGGATGAGGCATGCATCACCGTAAATATCATCTACAGCTGGTCTATGAAATTCTGGGGGTCCTCTCTGTGATCCGTCCCTGTAAACTGCGGGGGACTCAAAGCTAGAAACTCACGAATTCTTGAACTACCTGGCCCCTCAACGGGCTCAACGACAGCTGGTACTACCGGCTTAGGCTGACGCTGGGCAGCCATCATCTGTTTCAACATATAAAAAGCACCTCATGAGCTCCTAATATGATGGAACAGGCATAGATGGGGGTGATGCTGATATATCTGCCGCCCTAGCGGGCTCTAAATGTGGTGGTCGGTGCTTGGGAGATCGAGGTGGTGTCCCCCTGTCGCCCTCAGATCGGGCTGACTCTGCCTGTGGTCCCGTACTAATGCCCTCTCCTGCTACCTCATCCAACTCTCGACCAGTCATGGTCTGCCGTGTGTTCGATATTTCTCTGTAAATAAATAGGATAATATAAGCTCAGGAAGTTACCCTATACAGCACAGCTCTATAGCACAACTGCAGGAGAAAGAAGAGTAACCACACTATTATGCCTTGCAGCCTCCTGCCTATAGTATGTGGTGCATAACACACCCATAGACAATAATCTACTTGACACGGCTTGTAGACTCCCTGGGATACGACTGACTCTGATACCAAGTTTGTCACGCCCCACCTTGGGAGGTATGACTGCCACCTGGTGCCCTACTGGTCTGAGCTAACCTGACTAAACTGAGGCACGTTTAACACTTAATTCAAGAAATGAACAAGCTATATCTCAGTTGTAAGTACAGCCCCTGGCAAACAAGGCCACCTGTAAAAGAAGACAGCTGACCACAACAATGCCATAACAGGGATCCTATGCGGGCCGACAAGGCCACCATGCTGTCTAGTTATAGCTGAAAAGTAAATTAGGCATTAAACTATACTATGGCCGACAAGGCTGGCAACTAACAGCAAAACAAGGCCCCACATAGGAAATAAAGCATACACGGGCCCCACACGACCAACAAAAACTAACCACAGGGAATGTACAGCAGTCCGCAAGCCTCTAGGAGTGATATAATGGTCGAGACAGGGCCTTGACCTACCCATAAATTGTACATGAAAAGTACAAAGCTCTACTAACTTTTAACTATGGAGGGAAGGAGCTGAATAAACTTCTGACTTCAGGTGGAGGCTAGGAACGTCCCGAACCGCGTCTATCCGCACCTGCAGGCAAGTAATGCAGTGCCCCGGGTGGGTGTAGTACAACATGTACCGAATATGTAAAGTAGAAAGAAACTGACTGAAAACTGGTAAAACTGTAGTAATTTTAGGAAGAGAGGAAGGATTTAACCTGAATACCTTCACTGTCTGAATTATCTAAACAACAAGTCTATATAAGAAAAGAAGAACCTAACCGGGCCCCAATAAGCCTAGAAGGTACAAACAAAACAGAAGAACCTACCTGGGCCCCCATAAACCCCGACAAGTACAAACAAAGTCCACTCATACTACCTGATTACTAAGGATGGTGTGTACACTATAACTCGGGATTGCCCTCGTGGCCTTAATCTGGTGAAACTCATTACGGCCCTCGTGACCTTAGTAAATGAAACTCTGTATGGCCCTTGCGGCCTCAATAAATAGAACATAAATGGCCCTCGCGGTCTCAGTAAATACAATTCAAATGGCCCTCGCGGATCAGTAAATAGAACTCAAATGGCCCTCGTGGCCTCAGTAAATAGAACTCAAATAGCCCTCATGACTTCAATAAATAGAACTCAAATGGCCCTCACGGCCTCAGTAAATAGAACACAAATGACCCTTGAAACCTCAGTAAATAGAACTCAAAAGGCCCTTGCAACCTCAGTAAATAGAACTCGATCCCAACTAACGACTCAGACCATGGGTCGTTGTGTCACACGACGACTCGTTGGTTGAGTTGTGGGGTCATGGAAGATGGAATTATGAGCTGGGGACCAATGAGTGATAGGACGATTTATTGTTTCTCACAACGGGTCGTTTCATGTCCCGTTGGTCCTCAAAGGACCAAGGCAGAGCTGACCACGACTGAGATAACGGGTCGTTGGAGCTGATCACAACTCATTGTCTCAGTCGGTTTGAGGCAATTTTTTTCTGATTTCTTTTGGATTTTTCTTGCAAGGTTTGAGTTTGGTCCAGGAAAGTTTTGAGATGTTACAACTGATCCCGATTAATAGGAAATAACATGGTAAAAGAAAACACACATCTACCTTATTGAAAGCATATCAATCGTATGCACGTATATGTTTAGCTAACCAAAGTCTAACGCAAAAGTGAATAAACCATAGCCTACCTATTCGCCAAGCTATTGTCCCTATTGTCCTCAACTACATGTACACCATCCTTTTGATTTTCTCATGAGAGCTCCTAGCTATGGAAGTCGCATCTCCACCTCTTAGATCCTCTTGTTTTTCCCAAAAAGTCTATTTTCTATTTTTTAGACGTTTTTAATATGTCCTTCTCAAGGACTAGGTTTTCAAAATCCTAATCAGAGTGGAATTTCGGGTTTCTGGTCTGCGTCATCTGCTGCAGCAGACACCATTCTCACTGCAGCAATTTCGCTGTGGCAGAATTCGTCCGCCGCTGCGGACACCCACTTGGGTCCACCCGATTGCACTAAGCCTATTTGAATTTACTCTCTGTGCGTCCTTCGTTTCTCAGGGTTTTATTCACTAATTCTAAAAATCTAAATTCACCCGTCTTTATGTGGCTGGAATGCTATAATGGCCAGACGGATCATTAAAACTCCTTTCCTTTAAGATGATTTTTTCTTTTTATGCACATGTCATAGATAAATTTATTATCTAAAGACTTTTCCGAAAAAAGGCGTAAAATGGTGTTCCTTTTTTAGTCGTATAACATTTCTGTGTATCTTTAATAAGCATCTCATTTCAGGAAAATTAGTAATAAAGATGCAACAAATAATTTTTCAACTTTCAAATGAGTTATCTCAAAACTTTATATCTAGAGAGTTAAATATTCTATTAATTTTGCTGAAACGTACGGTTTGCTTAATTTGTTTTCACATAAATCTGCTTGCAGATTCAGACCCAATATATTCTGTCCCATTTTCAGTTGTCGCTCAAGTATGAGGTATATATTATTAATTTATAAATATACCTTATGCACTATTATAATATGTCGTATTTGTACCATATATGTGCATGCTATTATTCACATAAAAATTGTCTCCATATATATATGCATATACTACATGTATTATTTTAGACACATGTATACATACAATATTTATAAGTTATTTGTAACTCATATATATTCCCTTATACATATATTTTTATCCCATATACTCTATTATACACTCTAAATATACTACATAT
>JACEIK010006065.1:56024-78755 GCA_018107945.1 Datura stramonium
ATAACATAATAAATATTTTTAATTTTAATGTAATAACTTCGATATCTACCCTATCATACCGCCGGAAACAAGTCACCATGGAATTTTCTTTTCTGTAGGCTCTTCGAAATTTACAAACAGTTTCTGGAGTCTCCCTCCACCCTTAAGAAAAAGTAAGAATAGCTGCAAAGGAATTGTACAACCTTCGTTGCACCTGGTACAATATACGGACTGCAAAAAGATTAGTACTCCGTATTTCTTTTTACTCGTTCAAATCTTTGATGTTTGAGCTGGCATTGACCGTTTTAAGGCTTTTCTCTGCGGCTGCGAGTACTAAAACTAAACTTCTATTAAAAAATAATTTAAGGAACCCAATCATTATTACCCACGCGCAGTGCCACGCGCCACTTCTCATTTTCGGCAATTGTTTTCCACTACTACCTTATTCATCTTCTATCTATACTGGGTGCGTTCCGTATCAAGCTTTTTTTTTAATTTTTTCACCCAAAACCCCTCTTTTTCGAAAAGGGGATCTTCTTAGATCTCTCCGAATGCTATAATGAGCCTCCGGCAACGTTCAACGCCGGCGGCGAGACAAGTTCCTATAGATGAAGAACCTTATAACATCATTCCGATTCATAATCTTCTAGCTGACCACCCTTCTCTCCGTTTCCCTGAGGTACGCGCGGCGGCGGCTGCACTACGCTCCGTTGGTGACCTGAGGAGACCTCCATTTGCACCGTGGAAACCTCACTATGACCTCCTTGACTGGCTCGCCCTTTTCTTCGGCTTTCAGGATTCTAACGTCCGTAACCAAAGGGAACACATTGTGCTTCACCTCGCCAATGCTCAGATGCGTCTCTCTCCGCCGCCAGACAACATTGACTCTCTTGACCCAGCCGTCCTCCGTCGATTCCGACGTCAACTTCTTAAAAACTACTCGTCATGGTGCTCTTTCCTCGGTCTCAAATCCAACGTTTGGCTTTCCGACCGCCACAATTCCTCCGACCACCGCCGTGAGTTGCTTTATGTTTCACTTTACCTTCTTATATGGGGTGAGTCAGCGAATCTCCGTTTTGTTCCTGAATGTTTATGCTATATTTTTCACAATATGGCTATGGAATTGAATAAGATTTTGGAAGATTACATTGATGAGAACACTGGCAGACCATTTTTGCCCTCAATTTCTGGTGAAAATGCTTTTCTGAATCGGATCGTTAAGCCAATTTACGATACAATCCGAGCTGAGGTTGATAATAGTCGGAATGGTACTGCCCCACACTCTGCTTGGCGGAATTATGATGATATCAATGAGTACTTCTGGAGCAGAAGGTGTTTTGACAAGTTGAAGTGGCCTATTGATATTGGGAGTACATTCTTTGTGACCACTAACAAGGGAAAGAAGGTGGGAAAGACGGGGTTTGTGGAGCAGAGATCATTTTTGAATTTGTATAGGAGTTTTGATAAGCTATGGATCATGCTGACGTTGTTTTTACAGGCTGCAATAATTGTAGCTTGGGAGGGGAAGCCTTATCCGTGGCAGGCTTTGGAGAGTAGGGAGGTTCAGGTGAGGGTGTTAACTATCTTTTTCACGTGGAGTGGTATGAGGTTTCTGCAGTCGTTGCTTGATGCAGGAATGCAATGTAGACTCATCTCAAGGGAGACCCCGTGGCATGGGGTGAGAATGGTGTTGAAGAGTGTGGTTGCGGCAGGGTGGATTGTGGTCTTTGGTGTATTCTATGGGAGGATATGGACCCAGAGGAATACGGATGGGAATTGGACCAATGCTAACAAGAGGGTGGTGAATTTTCTTGAGGTTGCTCTTGTTTTCATTGCTCCAGAACTGTTAGCCTTGGCACTCTTTCTTCTGCCATGGGTCAGGAATTTTCTCGAGAACACGAATTGGAGGATATTTTATCTGTTGTCCTGGTGGTTCCAGAGTCGGACGTTCGTGGGTCGTGGACTTAGGGAAGGCCTTGTCGATAACATAAAATATTCCCTCTTTTGGGTGGTAGTGCTTGCGACCAAGTTTTCCTTCAGTTACTTCCTCCAGATCAAACCTATGATCGTTCCAACAAAAACGCTGTTGAGCCTCAGGGGTGTGAATTACGAATGGCATGAGTTCTTTGACCATAGCAACAGGTTCTCAGTAGGGTTGCTTTGGATTCCAGTTGTACTGATATATCTTATGGATATTCAGATATGGTACTCAATCTACTCTTCTTTTCTTGGGGCGGCGGTTGGATTATTTGATCACTTGGGTGAGATACGGAACATGCCACAGTTAAGGTTGAGATTCCAATTTTTTGCGAGTGCAATTCAATTTAATCTGATGCCAGAAGAGCAGTTGTTGAATGCCCAAGGAACACTAAAAAGCAAGTTCAAGGACGCCATCCTCCGTTTGAAACTCAGGTATGGGTTTGGTCGTCCATTCAAAAAGCTTGAATCAAACCAGGTAGAGGCTAACAAATTTGCCTTGATTTGGAATGAGATAATTGCAACTTTCAGAGAAGAGGATATTCTGAATGACCGTGAGGTTGAGTTGTTGGAGCTTCCCCAGAACACATGGAATGTTAGAGTGATTCGTTGGCCATGTTTGCTCCTCTGCAATGAGGTGCTGCTAGGTCTCAGCCAGGCGAAGGAGCTGGTGGATGCTCCTGATAGGTGGCTCTGGCATAAGATCAGCAAGTACGAATACAGGCGATGTGCTGTTATTGAGGCTTATGACAGTACAAGGCATTTGCTGCTGGAAATTGTCAAATTGAACAGCGAGGAGCATTCCATCATAACAACCTTCTTTCAGCAGATTGATCAGTGGATTCAGCTGGAGAAGTTCACAAAGTACTACAATCTGACTGCTCTGCCCCAGATTCGTGGAAAGCTGATTGCTCTTTTAGATCTAATACTCAAGCCAAAAAAGGATGTTGACAAGATTGTGAATGTTCTCCAGGCCTTATATGAGGTCGCCACTCGGGATTTTCTGAAAGAGAAGATGACTGGAGATCAGCTGAGAGAGGAAGGTCTGGCTCTTCAGGCATCTGTGACTAGATTGCTTTTTGAGAATGTGGTTTTATTGCCAGATCCAGAGAATGAGACATTTTATCGGCAAGCTCGCCGCTTGAACACTATTCTTACATCCCGGGATTCTATGAGTAATATTCCAAGAAATCTTGAGGCGAGACGCCGACTTGCCTTCTTTAGCAATTCTCTATTTATGAACATGCCACATGCGCCCCAAGTCGAGAAGATGATGGCTTTCAGTGTTTTGACACCTTACTACAATGAGGAAGTACTGTACAACAAGGAACAACTTAGAACTGAGAATGAAGATGGGATTTCTACATTATATTACTTGCAGACTATTTATGCTGATGAGTGGGAAAATTTCTTGCAGCGAATGCGTAGAGAAGGAATGGTTGATGAGAAGAAGGAGTTATGGACTACGAAGCTGAGAGATCTTCGTCTTTGGGCATCATACAGAGGGCAGACTCTTACTCGTACAGTTAGGGGGATGATGTACTACTATCGAGCTCTCAAAATGCTGGCCTTTCTGGATTCTGCATCTGAGATGGATATCAGAGAAGGATCAGTGGAACTTGGTTCTATGAGGCATGATGGTAGCATTGATGGTTTAAGCTCAGAAAGGTCTCAGTCTTCAAGGAGGTTGAGCAGAGCTGACAGTTCAGTGAGTTTGTTGTTTAAAGGCCACGAGTATGGGACTGCTTTAATGAAATTCACATATGTGGTAGCTTGTCAGATATATGGTACTCAGAAGGCCAAAAAGGATCCACATGCAGAGGAAATTTTGTATCTGATGAAAAATAATGAAGCTCTTCGTGTAGCTTATGTTGATGAGGTTCCCACAGGAAGGGATGAGAAGGATTATTATTCTGTGCTTGTGAAGTATGATCAAAAGCTTGAAAGGGAAGTTGAGATCTATCGAGTTAAGTTGCCTGGTCCTTTGAAGCTTGGGGAGGGGAAACCAGAAAATCAAAACCATGCCTTTATCTTTACCCGTGGTGATGCAGTTCAGACTATCGACATGAACCAAGATAATTACTTTGAGGAGGCACTGAAAATGAGGAACTTGTTGGAAGAATTCAAACGCTACTATGGTATTCGCAAGCCTTCAATTCTTGGAGTTCGGGAACATATATTTACCGGTTCTGTGTCATCCCTTGCTTGGTTCATGTCAGCTCAGGAAATGAGTTTTGTAACCCTGGGACAGCGTGTATTAGCCAACCCCCTGAAAATCCGAATGCATTATGGACATCCAGATGTCTTTGATAGGTTTTGGTTTCTAACAAGGGGAGGAATAAGCAAGGCATCTAGAGTGATCAACATCAGTGAGGATATTTTTGCTGGCTTCAACTGTACACTGCGAGGTGGCAATGTCACTCACCACGAATACATACAAGTTGGCAAAGGAAGGGATGTTGGGTTGAATCAAATATCTATGTTTGAAGCCAAGGTTGCCAGTGGAAATGGTGAACAAGTTCTTAGCAGAGATGTCTATAGGTTGGGTCATAGGCTGGATTTCTTCAGAATGCTTTCCTTCTTTTATACAACTGTAGGATTTTTCTTCAATACAATGATGATTGTCCTCACTGTATATGCATTCTTATGGGGACGACTTTACCTTGCACTTAGTGGGGTTGAGGACTCTGTTGCTTCAGATAACACTAGCAACAACAGAGCGCTTGGTGCCATACTGAACCAGCAATTTATCATCCAGCTGGGCCTTTTCACTGCGTTACCAATGATTGTGGAGAATTCTCTTGAGCATGGTTTTCTTACATCTATCTGGGAGTTTCTAACAATGATGCTTCAACTTTCATCTGTATTTTACACATTCTCAATGGGAACTCGTGCTCATTACTTTGGTCGTACTATTCTTCATGGTGGCGCAAAATACCGGGCAACTGGGCGCGGTTTTGTGGTGCAGCACAAGAGTTTTGCTGAGAATTATCGGTTATATGCTCGTAGCCATTTTGTCAAGGCAATTGAACTTGGTCTGATACTTACAGTGTATGCTGCATACAGCCCTGTTGCTAAAGGAACTTTTACATATATAGCACTGACTATCTCAAGTTGGTTCCTGGTGGTGTCGTGGATCTTGGGGCCCTTTGTGTTTAATCCTTCTGGGTTTGATTGGTTAAAAACAGTGTATGATTTTGATGACTTCATGAATTGGATTTGGTACCGTGGTAGTGTTTTTGCAAAGGCTGAACAGAGTTGGGAAAAATGGTGGGAGGAGGAACAGGATCATTTAAGAACTACAGGTCTGTGGGGAAAGATAGTGGAAATTATCCTAGACCTTCGCATAGTTTCCTATTTCTCACATGTTATCCCGTGTAGACTTAAAACCGGTGAGNATTTCTAAGATATACATTAACATTGGCCAAACATTAATGCAGTAAAAACAAGAACTGATAGAACAACCATTGAAGAAAAGATGAAAACTGAAATGATCAATAATTACATTCCTCTACAATTCCTTAACCTCAGCAAGAGGTGAATTAGCCACTTATTTGTCGATAAAACATCTTCAAATAAGTAGAATTCATACAAGCAATTGAAATTAAAGAGAAAAAGGAAGAGAATAACGCTAGAATTTTCGTCCTCTCAATTGCCTGCAACCCACGTTCTTGCTCAACAAAGTCAGAATGTTTAAAATAAAAACTAAGTGTGCTATTTATACTATTGAGAATTTTTTCCGGAATAACAAGCAACGTGGCACGGAGTGTATCGCAGAGCACTCCCTCCATTCCACGAGGCTATCGTGAAACCCCACTGGAAGTCAGCTCCCAGGTAACTGCACCTCACCGTGGCACGACTTGTATCGCGGAGCCTTGGCTCCGTGCCACGGTGCTATCGCGCACCTTCACTGGAACTTGAGGTTCCAAGTAATCACACTCAACGTAACACGGAGTGCATCGTGGAGCACTGCCTCCGTCATATGGAGGTAACACGAACCTCCACTGGAATTTGACATAAATAATTCTTCCAAGGCAGAATGCCTCCTCGATGGTAGCGTGACACGGTGCCATCGCGGAGCCCTTATTTTTGCCACTTTCCCTTGTCAAATTCCACTTCTTGCTTCCAAGTCCATTCCCTCACTTCACCAACTTGTAGAATAGCTTCCAAAAATTCCTTTTACCTGCAACACAATACTAATCATGTTGGTTAGTATAAATTCACATTTAACTAAGAATCACATGAGAATGTACACATAACAATAGATAAACAAGTCGAAATGAAGCATTTGAGTATCACTTGGGCATGAAATTCTGCCAAAGATCAACGATCATTTCTATAGCTTTCTCTTCCATTCCCCATTCTCTATCTCAATAACCAACTTTGTCATGTTAGTTGCCCTTTGGATAGTTCTGACCTTTGATTCCTTGGCCATTATCCCGAAAACCCCTATGTTGTTCAGGTACTTAGCTTCTTCCTCTGAGTCTGATCCATGTTCCTTTTGTTTGGAAGCTTTACCCAAAACATTCACTTTCTCGGCACCCCCTACAAGCAAATGCTTAGTAATCAATTCCAACTGAGTTCTCATATGTGCCATATCTTGATTTCTCTCTTCTTCTTTCCGGCACTGCTCAGTAGATGACCCTACTACGTAAGAGTTACTAGAGGCTTCAAAGTCTCTAATGTTCCAAGCCCTATTGGTTTTAGTGACTCTTTTCAGTACAGTTGTCGCCTCAGTGTAGGTTCGGGACATTAATGACCCTCCAATAACAGTATCAATAATCGGCTTAGTTGTTGAATTTAGTGACTTGTAAAAAGTCTCCATCAAATGTTCATCAAACAATTTATGGCTGGGGCACTGCTTGAGTTTCTTATTGAATTGTAGCCATGCCTCATGCAATGCCTCGCTGGGTAACTGTCTGAAATTATTTATCTCGTCTCTCAGTTGTAACATTCTGGAAAGTGAAAAGAATCTCTCCAGAAAGGCATCTTTTAGCTCTCTCCAATTCATAATTGAATCATGCGGCAACTCATCCTGCCACATTTTTGCCTCCCCTAATAGAGACAACGGAAACAACCTCAATCAAATAGCATTCTGGCTAACCCCCGGAAGTTCGAGTGATTTGAAGATGCCCACAAAGTTCTTCAAATGCAGATTTGGGTCATCATCAGCAACTCCTCGAAAAAAGCTTTTAAAGTTCAACAATTGGATTATATTTCTTGTAATGTTGAACTTTGCTCCTGAATCTAATTGGGGAGGGATGGTGGCCCCTGTGGCGCCAAATCCATCAAAATCAACATCAACGTCGTCTTCATAATCAAATGGAACTGCCAGACGATGCTAGCCTCTAGCTCTCTGAGGTTGGTGATGATTTCAAGGGTCCACATCCTCTATATTTTACTCATTTAACTCATTCCTAACTATATCATCATTCTTTTTGTTAGGAACATGTTGGTTATTGTTCCTAGCTTGAGCATTAGCAAATTTTTGTAACCATTCTACTTCACGCTCTTGTGCATTCTTAACTTTCCTCAAAGTTTTCAACCATTAGAAAACAATCAAAACAAAGACACTAGTAATACACTCATTTACATTTAATTATCCCTGTATCATTCACCTTCAATGTGCCAGTCTACCATGAATCACACAACTCTTGTAATGAAACTTTACCTACACATTGTCATTGCATTCACCACAACAATTACATTTATCAAAGAAGGGCTTACTTACAAAGAAGAGATGAAAATATGATTGTGGTTCCAAAAACTTAGTAATATTTCTTCTATGATTCTCTCAAGAGTGTCATTTTTCTTCTCTCAAAGTATCGCTTCAACGTGACTTTTTTCTCCAAAATATCGGATACCAAAATTAAACCTAGCAGTTGCTATTTATAGCCTAAAATAGTCCAAAAATTATACTGAAAATCAGGGTCCCGCTCCTCAAGTGACGCCCAAGTTTACGTCCTCGTCGGCCAAGTGACGGTCCATCATTTGGGCCATCACTCTTATCCAGTGTATTAGCAAATTTGTGTCTTGTCGATGGTATGCTTGATGGTCCATCACTTGATCCGTCACTCTGTATCTAGTTTTCCATCAATTCTTCATATTTTCCATGGTGCTCGTGACAGTCTATTGGAGAGGTAATGGTCCGTCACTTGGACCGTCATTTTCAGTTCTTTTCATTCTGCTTCTATTTAGATCCGATGATAGAGATGATGGTCTGTTGCTCTGGTGATGACCCATCAGATTGGCCGTCACATGGTAGTTTCAACTTGTTTTACACCATTCGCTTGCTTTTCCTTATTTTCCTATATAATACACAAAAAACTATCAAAATAGCCAAAAGTTGCTCAAGAACTTGCATCAATTCATAGTAAAAAGCATCCAATGCACCGTCAATATGTCGATGCATCACCCTCATCTATCCAATTCTCAGGTTCATAATGGCTTCTTCTTGAGTGTTGGACCAAGTAAGCTCCTGAGGCTCTACCGCTTTTCTCCAAATCTCCTCACGTGGACGGCTTTAAAAGCCAAAGAACTAGCCCCCATTTTTCCTTTCCTAGCCCTCTTGACCCTTGGATCCGCAACAACCACCTCCTTAGCTTTTGTTGCCATGGTTCCTAACAAGAAAAAATCTATCCCTGTGCGGTAGCATCAAGGAGTATCTTAGATTCGGGCTTCCGACCCTCACTGAAGCTGTGCCCAATTATCTCCTTAGGTTGCATGTGGTGTGGACAATCCCACAAGTAACCCTTGTAATGTTTCTATGCTTGAGCTAGCGTTTCTCCATCTTTTTATACGAATCTGAAGATCATTCCCCTAAGTTCTTTAGTTCTTCTCGAAGAGAAAAATTGGTTGATGAACTTATTGGAGAGGATCTCCCATGCGGTGATGGATCCTGCAGGCTCATTCTAAAGCAACTCCTTGGCTTCTCCGATCAGTGAGAATGAAAACAAAGTTAACTTGACATATTCATCTGACACGTTCTATTAGTGAAAGTTCTCACTCGGCTCTACAAATGTCATCAGATGCCTGTGATGATCCTCGTGCGACTTGCCCTGAAATTTGCAAGTGTTTTGGACCAACTGCACAGTCCCTTCTTTCAGTTCAAAATTTCCAGTGATGGCCGGCTTGACAATTTCTTTAGAAGCGTTCTCCAAATTAGGCCTAGAAAAATGCATCACTGGAACTCCCTCATTCTCTTCACTTGGTGCTTTCTCGATGTTTTTCATAGCTAACCTTCCAAAGGTTCTCTTCATCTTAGGATCAAGAGAGGCCAAAGGTGTTCCTTGACTTCTTATGCTTGGCATGCACTAAGACGAACAACCCGATAAACTTCAACAAAAAAAGAAACAAACATAAAATACAGACTAGCAAAACAAAATTCTAACCTACAAACGATTAAATAATATTCAAATCCCCGGCAACGACGCCAAAAGTGTAATGTTTTCCAAGCGCACATGGTTGTCAACAGATATAGGATTTTGAAGCCCAGATATCGTACGCAAGGGACTTGTTAATTTAATCGTTATAAGGTTTTCACTTCATTTTCACTAATCTACCAAATAGTTAAAATGAAGATTGGTTTGGAAAATTAAACTACTGAAATTTCAAATATAAAATTAACTAAAGAAAATGCAAGCTTGATTGTAATTCGATAATGATGAAAGACTAGGGCAATGCCACTTGGTTGGTTTCAAGTTGAGTTTTCCAGACATAATTAAACTGGCAGGATTCTTTCTAAGGTTGCTAGTTGCAACTTACTATCCCCTTTCCACTATCCCTAGCATCCAAGAACTATTTCATGAACCCTAATGCCTATATCCCTATGGTCGTAGGAGAATAATAAAATGACGATTATGCCTATTTCTATTTCAATTAAATGGGGTTGAGGGGTATATCCCTATCCTCAACAACAACTTCTATCCTATCACCAATGGGTTCAAGGGTCTTTGAATTCCCGTTCTGTATTTATTTTTAACCCTTTCAATTTCCTTTCTGAAGTTCAATCGAAAGCCAATAGATTACTTACAAGGTGATCAATCTTATAAATAATAAATTAACAAAATAAATACAAGCAACTATAATTGAAGAATCAATACGAACTTTAATTATTCTTTCAAACAATCAACTATTCACCATGTCCACAACCCTAGAACATGAGTTTACCCACTCATAGACAAGCAGAAAAAAATATATTTAGTCATTATTCAACCAAAACAGTTAGAAACAAAACATTATTCAACCAAAAATTTAAATATATAAGCAACAGATCTAAATAAAGTGATAAGGTGGAGGAACCCCAAACAAAAAAAATATAGTTGTTGCATTATAGGAAAACGAGATACGAAACAAAATAGAGACAAAGGGAATCCAAAATCAACAAGTCCCAAAGTACAAAGAAAAAGGTCCTAAATCAATAAAGGCATCGGTGGAATAATATTTTGGGAAGAACACAACCACAAAAATTAGAAAACAAGGGCCTATAGGATCATAAATGCAAAATAAAAAACAAAGGAGATCCCATAAAGGGATAACCAAAAAAAACATGATGGTGTTAGTAAAAACATATGATCCTAAGGAGAAAAGAAATGAACAAAAGGATGATGAGATATCTAGAACCATACTTGAATACAAGAGAAGAAAAATAGAGAAGTATAGTGGTCATAATGTAATACCCGGGAAAAACATAGTGGAAAATATAGAATTAGAAGATGGTGAAGACAATAATAATATAGAATAATATATTGAGNCAAGGGAATGGTTTATCCAAACAAACACACATAGCATCTCAAATCATAATCATTTGGCATTCAAAGCTTGCCTTGAAGATCACACTGCTCATGCCCCAATGAACCTAGGGAGGGGTAGATATTACAAGAAACAGAACCTACAAAAAGTAAGATGGGAACATATAAATTCACAAGGGGATAATTTGGAAAGGGATGAAGATATGGAAATAATATTCAATAGGTTACTAAAGGGACAAACATATCTCCAAAGCATGCTGCTTTAATAAGAGGAAGCAACACAAAAATAAAATGAGGAAGTAAGAAAACTCCACCACTTAAAGTACTACCAAAGAGGCTAACTTCCTCAAAACCTAATAAATGATGATGAACAAAATCCTTTTTTGGAATATCCAACTACTAACACTTAGGAGGCTTTTGAGAGGTAAAGTTTTGTCTAATTGAATTGATGGAACCTTTTGAAAATTCTTCAAGGCTAGAAGTGTATAAAAATGATTGGGACATTAATTTTTAATATTAAATTATTCTGGCAAGATATGAATGTGTGGAGTGGTTGAATTGCAGATTACTGTACTAATTGAAATAAAATAATATTTAACTTTAAAGGTGCATCATCAAATACTGGAGATAAAGATCATTGTAACGATGGTATATGCCTCTTGTGAATAGAATGATAGGATAATTTTATGGGACTCACAAGACCAAATCTCAAACCAATGTCAAATATCATGGTTAGTGGGAGGGGAATACAATGTTATTTTATCTCAAGAGGAGAAGTTGTAGGATCTACATTGTATCATTAGAAAATTATTGATTCTAGTCAATGCCTGAATACTTATGGATTGACAGATATATGATATGAAGGAAGCATATTCACTTGGTGGAATTAAGAAGCAACAATATTCAAGAGATTAGTGAGGTTTCCATATAGCCAAAATATACTAGACATATTCCCACAACTTCATGTTAAACATCCAATAAAAAAGGGCCTTATCATTCCCATTTTGTATTGGAGTATGATAACAATTTTTAAGAAATAATAAGGCCATTTAATTATTTGAACTTCTAGGTAAATCATCCATCATTCAATGTTCTAATTCAATAGCACTGCAAATAAACTTTACGTGGATTCCTATCATAATTTTTCAACATAAACTAAAGAATATGAAAATAGCATTATGTAGATGGAGAGAGGAGATATATGTTAGTACTTTTCAAAGAATAGCCATCATGGAGGAGGTCATCATGTAATACCTAGTACAATAAGAATGAGTTAGGTAGGGTGAGAGTGGTAATTTAAATCTTTATCCAGGTGTAGAAGTGGTTGGGAGTCAAAAATGTAAAGAAAAGTGCTTCAAAGATGTCATTACACAAAAAGCTGTAGAGAGAAAAGATAGACCGTCAAAGAGAAAAATGGACCGTCCTTTGAATATTTTATTGGAGTGGGAAGAATTGGAGTTTCTAGAAATAAAGTAAGAAAGGCAAAGTGCGAACTATCTTATGAAAAGGAGAACCGTCCTCTTAGCCATCGACGAAAGGTGAGATAGTTGGGGTTTCAGGATTTGGAAAAATGATGGAAAAGAAGGAGCGTCCTTCGAGAAGATAGCCCATCAGTTAGTTCATCTCTTAGAATTGAGATATACTAGTAGTGAGAGATGGTTCACGAGATGGACTATCCTTTGGAAAGATAATTCATCCCTGCAACCCCAGGAACCGTCAGTTGTGTTTTGGCCCTCATCTATAAATAGCCCCCCCAAACCCAACACTCATTTTTCTTCACTTACACTCCTAGAATAGAACCTCCAAGCTCTCCCAAGCCCTACCAAGAATAAAGTAAGTCTTCTAATCTACTTTTATTTTTTATCTCTTGCATTCAAGCTCAAATTAGTAAACCCTAGCTTCCTCTTTCTCAGGGTTTCAAGGAAGAACACTTACCAATTACAAGCACTTAGCAACCCTTTTCTCTCTACCTCATCCAAGTGGGTTCCTTCTAATTTGAAGTATTAAGGTATGTAAGGAAACTTTAAAATGTAGAACATCATGTTCTTCCAACTAGTTTTCTCTATTTCCATCTCCATGTTAAATTTCTAAGTATCTTCAAGTTTTGAGCTATGAACCATGACTCCATGACAAAGTACTTTGATAACTTGCATATTTTAGCATGATTTAGAATAAATTCAACTTGTGGATTTCAACTATGATTTAAGAATGCTAATGTGTATTGTGGCTAAGGCCACACAACTTGTTCGATGAACTATTATCATGACCTAGCTGGGATCCTGGATCGAGACATGAGACCTAAAATCATGAATGGCTCCAAGTTGACCCATGGCATGAACATAACAACTAAATAGCATACATCAAGTGGAATCTAATAACTGAAACATGATTAAGTGAAAGTCTAAATAACATAACAATCATAAAACAAAGTCCACACTCGACAAAGCTAAAAATCTACATATTATTTGATAAGCCTCTAGCATGTCTTATGAGTTTTTGGGACAACATCCCCAACTAGCTTGCTAAAGTATAAAACTAAATATAACATATCTCAATACTAAAATGAAGTTCCTCGGAAGATGAGGACTCATTTGTGATGGAAAATTGAGCTAAGTTGTGGGAAGCTAGACTAATGGAAGAACTGAGTCTTATCATTCGGACTTGTATCATGAAACATTAAAGCTTAGAGTATGTGGTCAGTACTTGGAATGTACTGAGTATGCAAGGTAATTAAAACATGTATAATCATAAGCTGAATATCATATTTGAATGGAATGACCCAAAGTTAAAATAGGAATCATATGACTTGTCAGAGCTGAAATCATATGTAAAAACTCGTAAACTGATCATTGGTCAAACATGCTGTAAAACATAATATCATAAGTCATGAACAATAACAACTGAAATAATGAGAAATAATGGGAGATTCGTCATAACCGACACAATTACGATAGAGCTTACGTGACGCCCTAACAATCACACTCGAGTAGGCACAACCGTCCAAAACCTTGCTAGGGCTAAGGATGCTACCATGATATCAATTCAAGATGAAGGCCTCTTATGGGAGAGGGAAACTATCTTGAGAGGTCCCAAATAAATATATATAGATCTATGTTGGCACATAGTTTTGGGACCGGGGAACCTTGGAACACCTGATAACTCTCAGACCACATCTCCTACTGAAGTATGAAGCGAACGTTGTCAATAAAAAATCCAAGTAGAGGTTAGTGTCGAACCCACAGGGAATATAGAAGATCTAGACTATTGCGGGTAAGTGAACTTGTTGGTTAGTTACTCCAATTTTGGTGTTTTAAGAAAAATAATAATTAAGACAATGATTGAAATTTTGATATGAAATCAAGAGTTAAGACTAACTAGGGTTTATGTTCCCCATTGTTTCATAACTGCATCGGGTATACACACGTGATCAATACCAATTCTAACTTGTAGAATTCATAAGTAGGGTTCATCCAAACGATTAGTTCGTCCCTATTGGATGATAATACTCAATAACCGGGTCAGGTCACATGAGTGGTTCCAAACTATCCATTATCAATAAGTTCAAAATTTAACTATCTTGCGACCACAACTCAAGTTAATACAATGATCATCAAGATCAAGGTTTGTTGTAATTCTCCATTCCTAATCTCTACCTCTCTAGGCTTAAGAAAGTAAAAAATTCAGACAAGTCCTGGGTAAGCTGAATCTCGACTAGACTTTGCAAGGTCAAGAGAATTGGGGAAGAATTAATAGGGTTCAACCTTGATATTCAAAAACAATTTCTAAACTTGGCATGCATGGGAGTTGAATGAATTAGAATAGATTAAAAGACCTTAAAACACTCCTTTCAGGGCTTAAAAAGACATATTTTAGGACTAAGGAGCTCAAGAATTATGAAAATGTCCTTACTAATTCACCTGGAAAAGTTTTTCCTGCTAGTCCCAACAAGGGTCCTAATGAGTCATTGAGTCCACTGCTGACTCGTGGTCCTTACTTATTGCCCTACAGGAATCTTACTTGCAATCTGAACTTCCCAACCAATGGAGGACTCAATGAGTCGGTAGGTGGAACGAAGACTTGTCACATGCACTCATCATCACCACTGGAAGTTCTATTCTCCTTTCTCATCTACCCTGAGAACGACCCACTTGACGAGTTTTGAAGAGACAGCACGACTCACACCTTCACCCCTTAAGTCTCCTCGATGGCAACTTACTCATGAGTCACACCACGAGTCATCATACCATTTGTAGTGACCCCTTGGAAATGACTCTTCACCAGTCTGGAACCTCTTGATGGGTCACTCAATGATCCGTCAAGTTACATGACGAGTCATTCCGTGACCTGGGGCAGATTTTCTTGATTTATTGATTTCAACCCTCGGGTTTGATCTTAGGGAATTTAGAGGTATTACAATATCTCCACCTTGGGAACATTCATCCTCAAATGTGGGTTAGGCATACTAAAAAGCTGGGGAAAGAACTACAATACTAAATACGAAACATCTGAAGGTGAAAACTAATGGAGCAACTGACTCCGGACTGATACACATAACATAACTAAATTTATAAAAATTGTATACATGCTCACATAAAAAAACTGGGAGACATGAGCTTGACACAAAACTGAATAGAGTATTAAGGAGGAAACTAATACCTCATGCTGAAACTGGATCAAAAGGGAAAAGATGTGAGTATCTAGCCATCATATGTACTTCGGCTTCCCAACTAGCTCCCTCAACAAGATGATTCCTCTACCAAATGTTCACTGAAGCTACTTCTTTGTTTATCAGCTTCTGAACCTAATGATAAAGGATCTCAACCGAAACCTCTTCATAGGTAAGGCTATCCTTCACACCTATGCTCTCCACTGGGATAACTAAGGCTAGGTCATCAATGCACTTCTTCAATAGAGATACACTGAAAACTGGATGTACCGAGGCTAACTCCACTAGTATCTCCAACTCATATGCCAGTTTGAAAACTCACCTCAGAATCCCTTAAGGGCCAATATATCGGGGATTGAACTTCCTTTCACGCCCCGTCATGGGAGGCATGACTGACACCTAGTGTCGCACTACGACCTGGGCTGACTTGGCTAGTGATATGCATCTTTAGTGCATTCCAACAAGTCAAAACCAAGAAAATAAACTGTTATATCTCGACTGTAAACACAGTATCAGGCCGACAAGGCCACACAACACCTATAAAAGAAAATAGCTAACCCAACAACTTAATCATAAAGGAATCCTATGCGGGCCGACAAGACCACCATGCTATCTAGTCATAATATAAAGGAAGATAGACAGTCATACACCAACTATAGTTGAAAAGGCCATTAATTAGAAGCAACACTAGGACCCACGCGACTAACATACAAAACAAAACAAATATAGGCCCCACACGGCCAACACGAACCACTAAATGAAGATTGTAGTCTGCAAGCCTCTAAGAATGAAAATATTGGTCGGGACATGTCCTCAGCCTACCCAAGTGTTAGAAAAATAAATGACAGGTAAACCTCAAAAACCTGGCAACTCCGAATGAAAGGAGCTGGCCAATCTTCTAACTCAGGATAGTTGCTAGGAGGTCCCGAAACTTGTCTGTCTAAACGTGCAGGCAAGTATGCAGTGCCCCATGCGGAGGAATCAATACAATATATACCAAATATGTGAGACAGTGATAAAAGTTGAATAGAAGATGATAAAGAGATGAAAGTAATCAGTAATAAGGGTCAGACATTAACCTATATGATTTTATAACCATAGCTTGCATCTATAAGAAAATTATACCAATAGAACTCAAGTTGCATAACTATACATTCATAAACTAAATCTAGCAAGCAAGTATACAAACAAGAACTGAACCTGACCCCTATAAGTCTGTCATGCCCAATCCCTTCTCAAATTCATGAAAATCNCTAGCAAGCAAGTATACAAACAAGAACTGAACCTGACCCCTATAAGCCTAGAAGGTGCATACAACACAGAAATAACCTACCCGGGACCCCATAAGCCCTGGCAAGTGCAATCAATCTATAACTCCTATATAGTTCAGTGTAGCCCCGTAGGCAAGCTGTAACTAAAGCATACTCGATCTCTGAGGTTGTATTCAATCCTTCTAGGCTTCTGCAACTTTGTCTGAGCCATCTGAGCTCCTGTAACTATATATGAGCCTTCTGGGCTCCTATAACTGTATCTGAGCCATCTAGGCTTCTGTAGTTGTGTCTGAGCTGTCTGGGCTCCTGTAATTGTATATGAGCCGTCTAGGCTCCTGTAACTATATATGAGCCTTCTGGGCTCCTGTAACTGTATCTGAGTAGAAACCAATAGGCATACTCTATGTCTCCAGAGCTAGCCAGTTAGTCATGGAAGTACTTATAAAATCAGCTAATTTAGAAAGGAAAGGGCGAGGTTCGAGGTGATCTGGCGACACTCTAAAGGTCATACTACTAAAATAATCGTTCATTAGTGGACCACAAGGTCATAGGTGACCAACCATATGGTTCCCTCGCCTAGGATGACTATAGGGCTATTAATAGGTGGATTTGATATTAGGCAATCAGCCGCAATATTCCTATGGGCAGCCACAACAATTACTAACCCGAAGAGTAAACCATAATACTAAGGTTCTAGTTCATAGGCGTTAATCTAGTCTGACCTGATGACATATAGCTCCTGTGAGAAATCTGTAGCCCCATAGGCAGGTATACTTGATAATGCTCAAACGATACCTCCTACTGAAGTATGAAGGGGATGTTTTCCACAAAGAACCCAACTAGAGGTTGGGGTTGATACCACAGAGAATATGGAGGAGCTAGACTAATTCCGGTAAGAGAACTTGTTGGGTAGTTACTCCAAATTAGGGGGGGGGGTCTAAAGAAAACAATAATTAAAAAACAATTGTTAAAACTTTGGTTGAAATCAAAAATGAAATATAAGTAGGGTTTTGTGTTCCCCATGGGCTCATAACTGCTTCGAGTATACATATGTGATCATCACCAATGCTTACTTGTAGAACTGATAACTTAGGTTCATCTACACGACTGATTTGTCCCTATTGAATGACAATACTCAATCACCGAGTCAAGTCTCATGAGCAATTGCAAATTAACTGTTATCAATATGTCCCAAATTTAACTATCCTGCGACCATAACTCAAGTTAATACAATGATCATCACGATCAAGGCTTTGTTGTAATTGTCTTTTCTAATCTCCACCTCTCTAGGATCAAGCAAGTAAAGAATTCGAGCAAGTCCTAACGTTGTACACAATTAAGAAACGTTTAAGAATGAAGAGAATACAATACAAGTCTTTTGCATTGGTTTTGAATCACTTTTATGCAACCTATCCTGTTAATCCACCATGGTTCTCATAACCCTAGCTATGGAGGTTTTAGCCTATCATAGTTGCAAGATTATGATTTTCATTCATAATTAAATACATAAATAAGTACTTGCAATTATGGATGAAATAAAAAATTCTTTGAATAAATCAACAAAATCCGCAAGAACAAAATATGAAGATCAAGAAAAAGTCAAGAAAAGGTTGATCACAAGTTCAACAACTCAATTCTATCTTCTAACCCTCAATTCTCATGTCCTCTAATCAGTTCTAATTTGTTGCTACTATTTATCTCTTGAAAATAAAACATAAAACATACTTATACAGTCATAAAAATCCTTTTCCTAGGCTAACAGGGTGAATTTCCATAACTCAAGCTGCCTATGTCACGACCTATCCTACGACCCATAGCAGGTATGTACGGGTCGTACCTGCTTCCCATATGTCATTGGCTGGATGAAATTTGGCTAAGTGTTGGACCTTGGTATGACTCGTACATGCTTCCTACGAGTCGTATTGTACTTCCACGGCTTGACTCTAAGACTTTTCAATTTTTCTGATGTTCTTCACGAGTGTTATGGTACGACTCGTACCTTGATGCCACGACTCGTACTATCTATCCGTATCAAGAGTCAGCCTCTTGTGCAATTCTTCTGAATCTTTTCACTACTTCTTAACTACGGCCTGTACAAGCTTTTTATGACTCGTACTAAGAGTTATAGGATGCACTCTTCATCTTTAGCCTTCTAAAACTTCTCATGAACTGCAATACAGCTCGTAGCACCATCCTACAGCTCGTATTGAGAATTGTGACTTAAGCCTATTTTCTGCACTTTTAGGCTATCTTTTGCACATTATTTCTCTAACACCTATTTATCCTGTAACCAAAGAAAAAGTTCCTTATATCCATATAAATATACCTAAGTCCATGCTATTTCTTAGTTTTGAGCATTGCAAGTGTTGTAAACTCACAACACATCAATACTTAAACTTAGCCCTTCTAGGCAACACGTACGTGGGCTTATGTATGAATATCCTAAGGCATTAGCCCCATATATAACGAATACTAAGATAGTTACTTAGGATATCACATAGTTTATCATACTTATGGAAACTAGGGTGGTTCCCTGAGCGACCGATACGACCAACTTTAAGTTTAAAGAAGCTATCCAGTCACTAGTAGTGGGTAGTTCACCTAGAAAGCTACCACCCGGTTCATTAGGCAACCTTGGTGCCGCTGATTTGAAGGTAAGGCCATTCTATCGCGACTTTAGTCCTGTAGGCATCAAATAGGAAGTTATATTTCCAAACTACACCCTATGCCGCCTAATTTAACCAAGTATGCTAACAGCTAACCACATGCCTCTTTGGCCTCAGTATGGCAACAAAACATTACTAGTTTCTCTAGATGGTGAATAATTGAATAGGGAATCTCTTTATCGCTTTTATAGATAGTCAAAACTGAATATAATCTTTTCCAACAAGGGATACTAGATTACAACCTCAATTCACCTCCTGGCAGCTAACCAGAACATGTATAATCATAAGCTACTACAACAGTACATGTCATATTAACTATATGACGAGAACAACTTTCCAAACGAGGTTAGCCTTAAAATACCTCAATAGCCGAATTCTGCTCAATCAATCCTGCTGCGATCAAGAACTCGTAATCGCTCTGTATTTTAGATTCTACACCAAGGGAACAGGGCTACTATAATTCAAGAATTAGGCCAACAATTCATAGCTCACTAACGTAAGGACAATATATCAAACGAGTTCAACTCGATGAAATCTTAAAATTTTTTGTAGAATAGAAAGGTAGAAATACTTTCTTATCACTTGTAGACATTTATGAGTTGATTAGAAGTGATTTATACAACTTCTATAAGTGATTTCTACAAATTCTACTCGGCGGGACTCCGTCGAACAAAGCCAAATTCGAAGATTCAAATTCATAGATATGTTCTTCGTAAGCCTAGGAATCATAACCAAAGAAGAATTTTTTATTAGACTCGATTTAGCAGCGTAATTTGACTTCAAATTGATGAAACTCTCGCAACTAATTCGGCTAAGCCGAGGTGCTAATTTAGGGAAATGTATTAAATGAAAACATCTCACAACTTAACTTATATATAGTAAGCCGGTGGATAGGGGTGCGCGGTGCGCCTCCAATAGCACCGGAGTAGAGGCGCGGTGCACCGCTCTATGCATGGGAGGGGGTGCGTGGCGCGGCGCCTGCCCCCGTGTCATGACCCGAACATACACCCGGATCATAGACACAAGACAAGGGACCCCGAGAGACCCCAAGTTGACCTATGGCACATATAGACATCTAATCTCATTTAATAAAGCGGAATACTTAGCATAAAACATAGCGGATACATAATCATAGTGTAACAACCGAAAGTACTGGGCATATACATAAGTTGAGTTCTACATCCTATCTGAAAGCCTCTACTACATAAGATGGGTTGATGGGACAACATCCCCAACTAACCCGACTAATACTGAAACATAAGATAACATGAAAGTCTGTCAACGGCCCTCGGAACATGAGGAATCACCAATAATCTTAGAGCGTATGCTGAGATGCACTAAGGATGAGGATGAACCTGGGATCTGGACCCTGTATCATGAAACGATATAGCACAGAAAATATACGTTCGTACGTGGAATGTACCGAATATGAAAGGTAAGTAAAACAGACATTTAAAAGTAAAATAAAACTCATAAGTAAATGTAGGAGAAGGACATCATGCATATATCATATACTCCATAAGTAAACATAAGGCTCAAGGCTTTTAAATCATTCATAAGGCATTCATAATCAAAATCATAATTAAACTTTATCAAAACATAACTTGAACCAATATCATAAACATAAAAAGGCATAAGACATACGGAACAATGGGAGGACTTATCATAACCGACACCATCAAGGTGGAGTCTTTCATGATGCCCGAACTATCTCACTCAAATGGGAAGAGCTGACCCTAGCTTGCTAGGCGAGGGTCGTGCATTAGGCGTAATATCACATTTGATGGTATCAGTATCAATACAATATATAACATTAGAAACCCATGGTGGCATGTGGTTATGAGACACCAGTGTAGTCCTTTGAACGCCGGGCTGCTCGGTGCTAGACCCGACTCCCAAAACATGCTTAGCCAAGAATAAAAGGTCCTTTTCATCGGCCAACATTGTAAATTGATAGATCATGCAATTTGCTCCATCAATCGTAAATCCTTCTTCATCATGTGGGCATTGCCCAATACTTCAACATACACAATTCTTTCAAAAATATGCTCATAAACATGGGAACTTGGAATCATGCTTTTCCATCATCAATAAACTAAAAATATAGAGTATTCATCATAAATCATAACTTTCATGAACTTTCATCAATGTGCATTTTAGATTTAAAAAGCATGAAACATGATTTTAAATAAAATAATATAAAACCTGTCCATCATTCATAATTCAATAATTAAAACTTAATTAAATCATACTCATAAAGAGAAATCACATTTTCATGCATTTGGGTAAAATACCATAGAACTTGAATAGGATAATTTATGATTTAATCGAAATTTGAAAATGGGTGTGAAAGGATTGACCCATTCTAAACCCTACATACTTGGAAATTGACTGATTTCAGTGTTCCTTGAATACCAACAAAGAAATTGATTGAAATTTGGAGAAGAAGATCTTGAATCTCCCTAAAACCCCTCTAAAAGCTCTTACATGCGAATGGGTTGCATTAGGGACTTAACCCATCTTATCACACTCAAAAAAATAAAAAACGACATAGTTTAGGGTCTCAAAGCATGGGAAAATTGAAATTGCCCTGAGTGAAATTTTCCCTGAAAACTGCTCCATACAGACCAATGAATGACCCAACAGGTCGTTGCACGATACAACATATCGTGGTATCGAGTCGTTGGGTCCACTGCCTCACGACAAACATCAGNGACGAGTCGTTGCTTCAATCACCAGGCCGTTGGATCGACCGTCGTCAACTCCTTGACCAATCTAAACTTCCCCTACCACGACCCTCACCACGACTCGTGGTGGCTTCCAACGAGTCATGCTCTCAATCCGTTGAATGCAACGAAATTCTCAACCAACAAGTACTGACTAGAAACAATGGGCCGTCACATCTCACCACGAATTGTGGGATTCCCCGTGGGTTCCCCATAAGCCTAAGTTCAACTCTTCTTATGACCGGTAACAACGACTCATTGTTCCTGACAACAGGTCATTACACCATAGGTTGTCACCACTGCTTCCCTGAACCCCCATACCATGGTTGCTTCTGACAACTCGTGGTATCCAACCACGAGTCATTGAGTCACCCGTCTTGTGATATTTGTGCCAGTTTTCTACACTTTTCAAATTCAACTCTCGGGTCTATTCTTAGGCCTTCCCGAGGTATTATAATATCTCCCCCTTAGAAACGTTCGTCCTCAAAAGTAGGAAACAAGCAACAAACAGAAACATACAATTTTTCAAAGCCATGTACTGATCATATTACCTGAATTTTTCACGGAATGACTACCTCTGAAAAAAACCACATAGATGAACTGATCTCATACTTCACATACACATTCATACACATAAAAGAAACTTGTACACATGAACTGAACATGAAAAACTGATTAGAGGTCTAGGGAAAAACT
>JACEIK010006066.1:0-46414 GCA_018107945.1 Datura stramonium
ACATGTTGTGATGTAAAAATTATTTTTGCGTGTGATTGGGTAACTCTTTTTCCGTGAGGGCACATGTTTAATGAAGGATAAAATTCATGTGGGATTTCTTCATCAGTGATTTGCATGAGTTTGCGAAGTTTGAGAGTCGATTATTGAGGTTAAGAAGTCTTAACATAGTTGTATTTCATAGCATGTTCTATTTTTAACTTGTATCTTACGTAATCATTATAGCCGTATCTTGAATTATCTTGCTAAATTAGTTATGTGGGACTCTCCATATGCATGATATGTAAAAGGTTGTTCGAGGACGAACAAGGCTTTAAGTGTGGGGTTGTGATCACGGGAAATAACATAGGTCAGTGATGCGGCACCCATAACTTAAACCAAGTGAAATTGTTGTCTAAGCTGTGGATACATTTTATGCGTTTATATAAAAAGTGAAGAAATATATTGCTAGCCAACATGATTGGCACTTTTTGTTTTATAAAGTTTTGAGGACTTTTTAGAGAATAATTCATGAATTGGTAGGAAATGAGGCTTGGAGACGGAAATAAGCTACTTAAGCGTCGGCAAAGAGGAGGCCCAAAACAGCCCACTGCGCGTCGCGGCGTGCCACGGCCGAGGCAGGCTGCCCCAAGACAGCCCCTGTGCGATTTGGCAGCGTGCCACGGCATGAGTCCATGACCACAGGTGTGGCCGCGCTGCCCAAGCGGCGTGACACGTTGCCATCGCGGCAACATCTTTGCCAGAAGCACGTTGGTTGAATTCCGTGAAACTTTAAGTGCCATAGTGCATCCATGATGGTGCTCCCCGATAGACTCCGTGACACTGAGCCGTTCCACGGCAGGCCAAATTATGCCGTTCTCCATTTACTATAAATAGGACCCTTAGCTCTTATTTTCATTTGGTCACGATTTTATTCGGAAAAACTGCATAGGAGTGAAGGGAGAAGTGGGAGAACTCACCCCCTAGGAGTTTATCAAATTCCCTTCTCATCTACCAATCTCATGTAAAGTATGTAGTTAGGAGTAGATTAATAGTAGATTAGGAGTAGATTAACGTAGTTTTACTAACATGAATAGCAAGAGGCACTTCCTCTAGGGTTGAATACATGAATTATGATTGTAATTCTATGATATTATTTTGGAATTGAGTTATTGATTGTTGTTTTCGTCTTGCATTATGATTTGTTGGTTGTTTTTATGATTGATCTGCAAAAAGCATATTTGTTAACTTGGGTAATAGCTTGAGAGAGCATTACTAGGTCAAGGACATGAGATATGGGGAGCATGAAGTAATCTCGGAGAGATTAGTATTTGGGTCAAATATACCTAACACGCTTGCTTGGTTGTTACACGGGGTTTATGAAAGACCAGCACAGGATGTCACATCACCACTCGAAAAGTAGGTGTGCGCTAAGTTGCGTTAAATGGTTAGACATACAAAAGTCCTAATCGTTTCCTAGTAAACCTGCATGAGTGGTGCACGCTAGAAAAAATTAAACTCCTCACTGTGATCTGCGGTGAGGCTAGATTATAATTCATTTAGAGGCTCGAAAGACCATGAATTTGCAATTCTAATTATGTGAAATAACAATTGATAGTTCCATACTTTCGTTCCATTGCAAGTCTTATTATCGCATGATTAATGGTTTAACCTATGTTGCTCCTAAGGCACTTTAAGAATATTTCGTTGACCCAAACTTAGACTTAATTATTCTCAAATGAAAATGTATCATAACTTGACACTTTAGGTATTTAAGATTCACTATAAATGGATAGTTAGAGGAATGGAGTGCAGAGTCCTTGGGTTCGATAATCAGGTTCTTAAAGAGCCATATATTCTTACTTGCTTGGCCGTCTGGCTTGCGAGCGCGTCGGCTGGCCGAGCAAAGACAAGGAAGAGCGCATCTACGTCGAGCGCGGAAGAAAGAAGGTTGAGAGCCCAGGCAGCGGTCAGCGGCACCACAGCCCGGTTCCATGCGGCAGCCCAGCCATACGGGAGCCGGATGGGTGACGGAGAGGAAGGGAAGAAGTGAGTACACATTAGCCTGAGGAGAACAAATACTTTGAGGGCATATTGCAAGGGACCCATTGGCACGGGAGTTCCCCCGCGTAGTGCCGGTTGACAACTGCGTTGCGCTTCATTTTGGCGAGCCCCGAGGAGTGCGATGCACTTGGTCGGGAGTTACATGCAGTGGGCAGCGCTCGTGAATACACCATCAAGATAAGGGCCGGATTGTCACCGCAGGCCTCGCCACCTTAATGCCATCTTGGGGGCGCGAGAACACGGATGCCACGTGCTCCCGTGGCGAATATCACTCCACCTTATGCGGATGATCGAGGAACGCACATTGTATGGAACGTCGGCAACCTGCCAGGAGCGAGCATAAGAGAGGAGCTACCATCGAGACATTTCCTACTCACGAGATGAAGCAGAGGAAGCCGAGATGCGGGGCGAAAATTGTTTTGCTCTGTTTGATTAGGTGGTGCACATAGCGGATGTGACCGGGATCGCTATGCTTGGTGTATGCCACGATGAAAGGGTTGGAGATAAATGTAGGGCGGTGATCATATCGCCGCCAGAAGAAACCGGTTTGCATCAAGGGCACGCGGAGTACGAGTTTGGCGGGTTCTTCGACCACGTTCCCCGCGAGGGGCTGGAGGTAGAGGAAGAGGACCTAGATTACATCCCACACGAGATGGAGAGCGTGCCATAGATATCACAAAGACTAAAACCTGACACCACTCACGGGCCGATTCTCACACTAAGCCCAGAGCGGCAATGCTCAGGATGATCATTATATGGCCGCGTGTTCGGGATGCGAGATGCTTTCTGGTATGCATAGGCGGGGCAGGCGCGGAGGATGGTCGTGGCGGCTCGACTTAGTTACACTTTGGGCGCGCCGGAGCACTATATCGTGTGGGCCCGGCTTTTGTGGAGCCCATGGATGATGATGTCCCCACGGACGAGAAGACACGTCGCGAGGATTAGATGTTGAGTTGGAGGAGAGGAGGGCCGGCAGGAGGATTCGGGCATGGGAGATGAGGCAGCGGCACGATGAAGAAGTGGAATATTTTGATTGATCGAGAGTTTCACCTTGCCTTTTACATTTGTGTGATTGTATGAACTGCCCAGGGGCGGTGTTCGATTTTAAGTGTGGGGTGAGGAGTAGTTAGGTGGTGCTGATTTTTGTCTTGTTTTGTATATAATGCACGTTATTGTTGTTGTATTTTGAATATTGTGACGCTTGTTTTTTTGTGTATGTTTTGTATGGTAAATATTTTTGTGAAGAGAGCTGTGTGTCTTTGTTGAATGTTATGCTTCGTGTGTAAATAGTTTTGTCAGAAATGATCGATACGGTTTTAAAAAAAATTCTTTTCGTTAACTATTTTTATAGTTGGGTTTCTCGGAGTTTGTTTTGGTTCTTTTGTAGAAGAGTCCCGTTGAGCGAAATTAAGTAAATAGTGACAGTTCCCTATGATGGATGGATGACGACCGTCTTAAGGGAAATGCAGTCGATAGGAGTAGTTTAGTTTAAATTTTTGGTGTGTTGGTTGCTTTCCATGCATTTTGCTACTCTATGGCTACGAAATCACAGTTGCGTGTTGTACAAAATGTTTATACTGCAAAGATGACTTGTTAGAAAGCATGCGAATTTTTTGTACATATGTGAGACACTTAGGCCATAGAATTCGATTCGGTGTGATTGAGGCTTAATTTTGAATTCTTGTAATTAGCTGATTAAAGTCTGTGAATATGCGGAGTTGAGCATGTGCAATGAGTGTATAGTGAGGTCTTGGTTATTCAGCATGCTATGGTGAAGTGTACGAAACTTTCTTGTTGTGTGTACGAAACGAAATGAGGGAAGTGTAGTGTAGGAAAGGATATAGGCGTTTCTTTGTTTAACCTAAACTTTTTTTTTTCTCCTTTTCATACCCACCACGAATGTCGAATCCTAGTTAGCCCATTGAGCCTTTAGACTATATTTTTTCTTTTGTCAACAAGAGTGTAAACCAAGTCTAACCCTTTCTTTTCATTGTCAGTAAGCCTAATCCGAAGCTCTTAAGCGCTCAGAAAACCATATACTTTTCCCGGTGTAAAGGAGTGAAATGATGAAAAAGAAAATAAAGAAGAGAAGAAAAAAAGTGAAGTGATGAAAAAGAAAGAAAAAGAGTCACGGAGTGCACTTGCGGGCAGTAAAAAGAAAATAAAGTGCTTAACTTATTTATTTTGTTTAGTTGGGTGTGCTTAAAGGGAGTGGGCGACAAAAATAATGAAAGACTTCCAAGAAGGGGAGGAGGAGGAAGGAAGAAATTATGTCGAGAATGTGATGGGATGTATTGAAAAAGCGCTTAAGGATGCTAGTTGCTATTATTAGTTATTGATATATACTAGTTAGGCGACAGTAGATTGGGAGTCCTCGTGATCTTACATCACGCGTCGCTTATATTAGTGGAGTAATACACTAGAGGCAAGCCTATGGGTGCTGACACGATGCATGTGAATTCTTTTGGGAGAGAGAGTGAAATTGTGTGTATGCCTGCATGAAATCTTTGTAGAGTTCATGTGATTTAAAAAGAGGAAATTCTCTTGTGATGTGAGGCGCATGCTTGGCCAAGGAAGAATGAGTGCCATTAGCCAGGATATCTTGGTCGGCTAATTTGCATGAGTTTGCCCGTGCTCGAGTCGATTCTTGAGTCTAGAGTCTTGAATTGTTAGAATTTATTGTAATGATGATACCTGCATGTTTTGTTGATGATTTGTTATGAAAATAATCGGTATAACGAAATGGCTTTCGGATTGTCGGGCAAAGTAGCCATGATGGGATGTCAATTTCACTTAGGGGTATAGGAGTATTGTTCGGACGAGCAGATTTTAAGTGTGGGGTAGGTGATACGGGGCATATTTATATGCCCAAGTGTCCACCAAATGCATCGTTTTTGCCTTGTTTATCCAACAATGTTTGTACTTTCTCATGTAAATTGTAGGAAAGTATGAATTTATACTAACCAACATGATTAGCGTTGTTTTGCAGGAAAAACATACTTTTTATGGGCTAAGATGCATGTTGGGAGGAATCGGAGAGATGGACTGGGAGCGACGAAATTGGACAAGAGAAGCGAAATTAAAAGGGCTCCGCCCCGATGGAGGCGTGACATCTTTGCCATCGCGGATGCATTACATCAGAAGTTATAATTTCAAGAATTTCCGGAGAAGGTGCGATCGAGCGTGTACGTTGGAATTAATTTCCCAAATTTTGACATTCGATGAGTCGCGTTTGCCTTTGTGTATATTTGGGCATGCTCCGCGCACCATGTCGTGCCACGTTGGGAAGCGATTACAGGCGGCCAAATTCCGAGAGAGCCTCCGCGTTTGCAAGTGTCACGGAAGCGGTGTTCGCGATGCACTCAGTGACACGTTGCTTGTTATTCGGAAAAATTCTCCTAGTATAAATAGAACAACTTAGGTTCATTTTTAATTATTACGACTTGGTGGAGCAAGAACGTCGGTTACGGGCGGTTGAGAGGACGAAAATTCTTAGGGTTTTCTCTATCCCTTTCTTCTTTCTTTCGATTGTTTGCATGATTTTACCTCCATTGCGATGTTCAATCCCAAATGAGTGGCTAATTCCTTCTTCTTTGAGGTTATGAACCGTTGTATTGAAATGTAATTGTTGATTATGCGGTTTGTTTCATCTTTTCTTCTATGGTTGTTACATTTAATTCTTGTTCTTCTTGCATTGATATACGGCCAATGTTAATGTAAATCCAAAAAGTCGGTTCACGAGAGAGACAAGAAAGCTGAAAGTTGTGGAGTAATAGGATATGATCTTTTCTTAGTTTGGGAAAATTGAGAATTGATTTGCAGCGGGATAAATATGCACGAGAAAGTCGTATTAGTCAAGTGTGGAATCGGTTTTGTATGGCTTAGAACACTTGAATTTCTTCTTATCACGAAATGTAGGTGGAAGGTTCATGATTCTTAAGTTGGGTTAAATACGAGAGTTTTGTCCATAGGCATAAGTTAGACTAGCAACTTGGGAGAAAGAGATAAACCCGTAGATCGATGATTAATTTCTTTACATGTTAGTTTCGGCCTCGGCATGCTCCACATTCATAGTTCGAGACTCTTGTATAATTATTCTACTTTAGTATAAAAAGTTAGTTTACAAAATATAACAACTTTTCTTTACCTTTGTTGTCTTCATTTTTAGAGTTTACGATAAATTAACACTCGAGAAGGTTTTGCCACTGTAGTCTAGTCCTGTGAGTTCGACATTAAAGGTTCCAAAAAGGGCATTTATATTGCCTTACAGCAGTACACTTGTAGGCTCATCGATATCGAGGTTGATTCACAAAAATTGAGGCGGTAAAGACATGGACCAAACTACAGCTCTGAGGTTCATATCTTCCTAAGATGTCTGGATATTACCTAAGGTTCGTGGAAGGATTCTCTACCTTTATCGGTGTCGTTGACAGATTGACTCAGAAGCGCTAAATTCCCTTCTTTGATTTTTGAGGCTTGTATGAGCATAGAAATAGATTGATATCTACACTAGTATTAGCCTTACCCAGGGGAAGGCTCATAGGGCTACGTGGTGTATTGTGACGCTTCGAGGATTGGGTTAGGGTGTGTTTGATGAAACATGACAAGGTGATTGCCTATTCTTCGGCGGCTAAGGAAGCACGAAAAGAGCTACCCCACCCATGATTTAGAGGTGGCTGAAATTATTCATGCTTTGAAAATTTGGAGGCACTATTTATACGGTGTTCATGTAGGTATCTTTACGGATCACAAAGCCTCTAATATATCTTCACGCGAAAGTGTTTGAATGCGGCCGGGCGTCATTGGCTAGAGTTTGTGAAAAACTTTCGACTTGAACAATCCTATATCACCCAAGGAAGGCTAATATTGTAGTTGATGCTCTTAACCATAGATGCATGGGCAGCTTAGCATATTTGAGGCTAGAAGCGATAGCGAATGGCTCGGAGTTGCACCGATTAGCAATCTAGCGATCCGATATTAGATTCCTTAGGGTAATGGGGTTGATCTAGAATACGGCGCATTATGCGTCCCCGGTGGTAGAGGTGAAGGAGCGGTAGTACGAGGACCCCTAGCCTGGGTCAGCTTAGAGACAAAATTCAGCGGGCGAACTATCATCCTTTGAGTTAACGGGGAGGAGTGTCTTGAGATTCGAAGATGACTTTGTGTTCCAAACAGCAAGGCTTCGCCAACAGATCATGGAAAAGGTACATTATTCTCATTACTCTCTTCACACAGGTTTGATGAAAATGTCTCTTGTGATATAAAGGAGATATATTGGTGGCTTGGAATGAAGAAAGGTATAAATTTGAGTTTGTAGCACGGTGCCCTAATTATAGCAGTGAAAATTTGGGCCTTCAAACTTGTTTTTTGGGAGATAGACATACCTATATGGAAATAGGAAGCAATTAATATGGATTTTGTTACGGGGTTTCCTCGCACCGAGGCATAAATCGGAGCTCATTTAGGTCATCATCGACAGATTGACGAAATCACCCATTTTCACGGTCAAGACCTTTATGTTTTGGTAGAATTATCTTTAGTTATATATTAAGAAGCAGTCAATGCATGGTATCCCGGCTCTCTTGCACACTTTATGGATGATTCTTTGTGCCACTCACGGATTTCTTTGTGCAATCAGTGTATAGTTCATCATATGACTTCTCAAGTGTTTGCTCACTGATTCGAGAATCTAGAAAGAGATTTTAGTGTGTAGGTCTATACTACAAGGTGTGGGATAACATCTCATTATATTATTAGTGATAGAGGAAGTCATCTCAGCAATGACTTGAACCTCTCCCAAGCCAAGTATAGATTTTCCTGCGGTCTCGCAGCCAGTATTTCGTTTCTAGTTTCGCGATCTTGCTGAAGGAAGAATTTGATGAGAACATAGCACTGGAGTCGTCCCAATATGTGATGGAATTTGGTGGCTCTACCTTCATCCACCTCTTCACCTCTGACAATGAAAATGGCAAGAGGTGGAGTCGGACATAATCGGTTGACACTCGGTGGGGATGAAAGTGTCAACGTCTCCAAGAAGTTACCGCCAGGTCTTGTTGTAGGTCCTCATGTTTCATCCTAGTGAATTGCCCACTAGAGTGCAACAACTGCACCATGTTACGCTTTGGCTGAAAGTTGCCTCCGAGGCTCGGCTTGCGGATCTTTGGAGTACATTTATAGTGATGGGATTGCCCTTTACAAAAGCTGGTTGAAATTTGTCATTAGCTCGCCGCGACTCTTTTTCCCAAGCTTGATGGTTCTGTTGTCATTCAAGTATCTTCTCCTATAACTTCTACAACTTTCTCTCTAGAGCCTCTCTCTGATAAGTGCAATTGTCATTAGGCTCCAATAATTGTTTCCCACGATTCTATTCCTTGCTGAGTCTTTGCAAGGGAAATACGTACACTGCAATAAAACGAGACTAAGACCAAATTTTTCAACACTTAAGAAGAATAAAAATTTACACAAATACAAGAAAATTCACTAATGTCGGCATTCCCGGCCAATGGCGCCAAAAACTTGTAGAGCCCCAACGCACGCGCAAGCGTCTGCAGTCATCTAGTAATATGGCGTGACTCTGAAGTCGGATGTAGAACCTACATGGACTATTCTATTTTAGCAAATATTCAAGTTCAAGTCTTTATATTCAAATTTCACAAGTGTTGGTTTTAGAGATTTGATTTTAATTCTAAATCTAAGTGTGATCACAAATAATTCGGAAGTACACTAATGAGAAACATCTAGAGTTAAGGCCTAACAATGTCAATCTTAAAATCACAATAGTTTCAAGTTTTGAAACTTTAATTAAATATCTCAAGAGTTAATATGCAATGTTCATGGTCTTTAGAGGCACTCCAAACACAATAAACTAGTCTCGCGCCTACATCATTGAGCGGGGAGTGTGACATTCTAATTCGTAGGCAATTAACGATGTGGATGTGGTATACGGGATTTATGCCCATGATTAAGATTTCGTACCTCTAATCATTTAACCTACAATTAACTTCACAACTACGTATAAGATTGGTGATGTGAACATTTAATCCTAAGTGTCTAGCTATCTTCCTATTTAATTAACTAAGCAAGGCAAATTAGGTATAATTACTATCTGGCAAGTGAATCCTATCTCGAAGACAAGAACTTGCTCCATGCATTCTTTGAGCTCTAACCTAGGGTCACTCTTTGAGCTTTTGACTACACTTAACAAGTGCATTTTATGGTGATCAAACATAAAAATGATAATTAAGAAGGATGCAAGGCAAAACAACAATGAAAACTCAAACCAAAGATGAAATTATGCAAATACAATTATGTCATGTGGCCTCAACCTTAGAAGAAGGGTTTTAGAAACTCATGTTCATATAATGATTCAAAAACAGCTATGGATTAAAGTATTTACGAGAATGGTTAAAATAGATAAATAAAAGCGAACCCTAGAATATGAGTTTGCTTGGGTTCTCCCTTCGCTTCTCCCGTTCTCCCAAAAATATTCCGTGATAATGAATTTTAGAAGCTAAGTGTTTAATTTATACTAAATGAGAAAATGCTAAAATTGGTCAAGCATGAATTGTCTCCATGTCAAAGATCCATTGCGGTGCCTCAGTGACATATCTTACGAGCACATGGAACTGCGACATTGGCATGGCCCAGGGTGCCTCGGCACATGATGCAGGGCACATCGCCTTGTGCACGGCATTGAATGTTATCTGTCACTCCTTGCGCGTGGCGTGGCACCGGATAGCGTGCGGCTTCAGCTTTGCACGCCCTCGTGCGCACATGCGGGGAGCTTGACGCACCACACACAGCGCCTGGAATGGCGGTGTGGCATCTTTGAGGCACATGCGGCGGAAGTACATTCTTCATGCCATTTTTGTGCAATAGTTATCCCAAACTCAATCCAAGTTCCTCCTTTCTTTTGCATTATCATATTCATCCCCTCGAGAACATAATTCACCTAAGAACATGGGCTAATCACTTTGGTTAGTTTAATGCACATAAATATACAAAAATACGTGATAATGTAATTAATTAAATTTAAAACCATGACTAAAACAAAGTAATAAAATTGCACTTGGGCACGTAAATATTCCCAAGATCACTACCCCTCACTTAAAGACTTGTTCATTCTCGAACAACTTCATTACATCTCATGCAATAGAAGGACTCAAATATGACCAATTTAAATAAGGCGATTCAATTAAGGCTGATTGCTTGGATAGCAAGTTTAAAATAGGCATGCAATATATAACCACTAAAATCATATACAACTAAGTTTAAGGCTTCCAAACATCAAGAATCAACTCTCAAACTCGGTAAACTCATGCAAATTAACCAATCAAGAAGTACGATAAAAATTTTATACTTCATCAAACATGTGCCCTGCAACAAGAGAGATAATTTTTCCTCTCAATTTTTTTCTTCCAAAATATTCAAGTATGTGTATATATAATATGAATGAAGCTCGTTCAAACAAAGAATTCACATACAGCTTATCACGATAACCCATAAGCTTGTCACAGTGTTTTACTTCACTAATTTGGGAATATGCAGAGAAGTAAGATGTTAGGGCTTATCAAGAACAGAAAAGCAATGTCGGCTAAGGGATGAGTAGGTACTATTATGGCTAGTAATAGTGACTATCTTCCACTAAGCACACTTACAATACATCACACTTTCATTGGTACATCTCTTCCTACTTCACCTTTTTCTCTTTCCAAATCATCAATTTCCTCTTTAAACTACTGTTTCTTTAAGCACGCTTAGGTTATTAGTAAGAATTACTTAAGCAACTTTTTCATTCTTTTTGTTCTTTCTCCCTACCAATACTGTATGCATTTTAAAACAAGAGATGCATCATAGTCTTTTCTTCATTCCACAACGCTTTTTCCTTCTTTTTCAAGATTCTTACTCCTTTCTTGTTTGCATTTTCCCTTAAGCGTTTAGGAGTTTTGGATCAAATTCAAAGTTATTGAAAGAAAAAGATACAACTTTTAATATGGTTAATCAAATAATAGGCTAAAGGCTCTATGGGGTTAGCTAGGATTATGAATTAAGGTAGGTAAAGTAAAGGATGAAAATTAGGCTCATTCAAAGAAATGCCTAAATCATCTCCTACAATCAACAAATTTCCTCATTTCATTTTGTATACATACTAGGAAAGTTCTAGACACTACAAAATAGCAAGGAATTTTCAAGACCTTACACTCGGTACACATGCTTAATTCGAGATAGATTCGGTAGACTCTTAACTCGGGTAATCACAAGAATTCGAGTGTTAAGCTTTTATGCATACGAGTCATATTCGAGAGTCTAGGCGTATGAACAATGTTATATACTTGCTAAACATGTTTTGCAACTAAAACCATTGCATCTCACAATCATTTGCAGCACATAATAAAAACATCAAGCTATCAATCAGCTAAGGGTTCAAACACAACACCTAATGACTCATTTCCCTCAAGACGGTCGTCGTCCATCCATCATTAGGGAAAAGTCCCTAAGCTATGACTTAAAAAACTATTCTGAGATAAAGAAAAATGTTATTTTACTGTTCAAAGTGCCCCCTTTGGAAAAAAGAACAAAAAGAAAAACCAAAGGGTGGGTGAAGTGTGCTCAAACTGGCGTTCAAATCAAACCAATTTTAGACCAACCACCAAATTCACCCAAATTACTTAGCACAAAATTTTGAAAATTTTCATTACCCACGACACTTACATATGCTATGTCCCCAAAGAATCATTTACAAGCCAAACAAAGTGAAGATAACTTACAAAGGCCTCTAGGCCTACATTACTTTTATGTTTTCATCTATTTTCGAACACGTGGGCCAGACACACTCATCTTTTTCATGCTCCTTAGCATTCTTAAGGGTACTCAAAATTACCCTCAATTTGTGCTTAAGTCACCAAAAACAACAACAAAAAGTGAAAACAACCAAAACAAAAAAAAAGAGAAATAAAAATTGTACACAGTGGTACCTTGGTTATCTGACTACGCTTGATTTTACATCGCGACACGATGTGAACTATCCTTTTAGGATATCCTCAAATCAAGTATTCTCTTTTTTTGAAACCATCTTACTGCTTCTTTTTATTTTTAGAGCAACTCCTGCCATTTGTCCCTCTTTTCTTCCATCACCATCTTCAACTTCTACCCCCATCAGACTTAGGCTTAAGTGTCAATATATCTTACCTTGTTAGACCCATGAAATTTATCACACACTTAGCATCTATGACCACACTTGTATATCAGGGAGCTTCCAGGCCCGGGCAAGGAGTTGAAACGGGAAAAGTGTGGAATTGAGGTTGCGAGCACAAAATGAGTCATGGGACGATTCGTGAGGAGACCCGGCTGAGTCGGCGGAGTAGCCGTGGGGAGGCTGGCGAAAAAGAAGGGCGGGTCCCGCCAGTGAGTAACGACTCGTGGTGATGAACAAATACATTCAAGAAGGAGTAGCGGGTGGCACCTAGTGCGGATGGAGGAGACCCCTGTGATGCATTGGCTAGTCCCAACGAATCGTGAGGTGAGTCGTGAGCAGCGGAGTTGAAAAGTGAGGCGTGTAGATAATGGAAGGTGACCATGAGTTGTGGTCTCAGGAATGAGTCATTAAGTCATCCATTATGAGCCCCATTAGGCATGGCATCGAGTGCACTTGATGGGCGACTCGACGAGTACGTTGCCCAGATCTGGCAGATCGTCGGAGTCACACGTTAGGAGTCACTGGCGATTATTTACGCGAAATAGTAAAGAACTCTCATAATTTCCACGAGTTCCTAAGACTATACATGTCTTTTAAGGCTCTCTTTAGTGGGTTTTTAACGGGGTAAAACCTATCCTAAGCTATTAATCTCATGCATGCAAGTTTAAAGGTTTGAAGAGGAGATTCAAGGAAAAATCTCAGGGTTTCCATTGGAATCTCGGCAGGCTATTATAAGGGTGTTAGAATTCACCATTTCAGTATGTAGGGCTATGAGTGGGTGACTTATTTACCACCCCATTTGATCCCTATCAAAATGTGATAAATTATGCTGTGATCAAGTATGGGGTTTTACCCAATTGCGTTCTTCAATCTCTAGACATGGGTATGATTAAGATTGTATTTATATTAGTGATTTATGAATCTTGGGCAGATTCTAAGCTGTTTTCCCTTATAAAAGTTAATTTTCTAAAATTTAAATCTAACGCCCATGGTGAAGAGTTCAGATTTATGGTAAATGTGTAATGATGATGAAGTTGGTGATGAAAAGCATGTTTCCAAAACTACCCATGATTATATTTGATATTTTTTTCAAAATGGGAAATGATTAAACCCAAGTATGATAAAGCTATGGTGATGTCAGCACATTGATTTAAAATTGAAGATTTTCCCGAAATAAGCTTACCACATTGTTTGAAGTGAATTTCCCTAATTTTTATTATAAATTCTCGCTTGTGGTATGTTGAGTAATCATTTCTATACGTAGCTTACTACATGATTTAGAGTAGATGCTCCCAATTATGATTTGGCTTGTGGTATGTTTGAAATAAAGCTTCTCATATACATGAATTCATAATTGAGATATGTTTCATTAATGAGCTTTGTCAAGGGACAATATTGGGCTTTATTTGCATATGATGCCGAGTCTATGCATGATTTCGTTTATAACTGTCTGCATAGACAATGTTGAGCTTAATACGATGTTGAGTTATGCATGATTTCATATTCAACTTCTTGAATAGACAATGTTGGCGAGCCGTTAATAGAGCGATGTTGGCTTCGTTATATACGATATAGAGCATTTCATATTTTTGGAGAAGAGTCTAGCAAGAGAGGTTTAAGGGTCGATGCCTATGCCCCAAAACTACACGCCAACGTAGGTTGATACTATTATATTATTGGTACCTCCCTTCAGGCTATCCAGGCCAGATTGGCCCTTCATTTGATATAGATATCATGGTAATGTCCTTAGCCTAATAGGTTTTGGATGGATTTGCCCACTTGAGTGTAATAGTAGGACCACGTAGCTCTGTGTGGTATGTCTCGGTTAAGTGGCCCGAGTCTCCACTATCTATATCATTTAGATTTATATTCATTACTCATGATAATTACTTATGCATGCATGTTCAAAAAGCAAGGTTTGACTCATTGTTCAGCTTTTGATATAAATGTATGTTTGACTTTGAGTCATTCAAGTAAATCATGATGTTCTAAAGCTATGCATGGTCATGTTATGATAAAATCTGATTTCAAATGAATGCATGCCTTCTACTTACATTTAAAAGCTTATGATATGTTATGGAATGCTTTAAATGATTTATTTTACTTAAGCGATTTCATTTTCTTGCATACTCGGTACATTTTTATGTGCGCGCATACTTTCTATCTTTGCATCGTTTCGCGATGCGGGACCACATTCTCATGTTCGGCCAGATTCGTAGTTGCTTTACATTCGGGGTGCTTTTGCTATTTGTTGAGTCCACATCTTTTGAGGACTAGACCTTCGATTGTTTAGATGTCCTTTCGGTTTCGGTATTGTTGAGCTAGTTGGGGTGTTGTCCCATCGGCTTGTCCCAGTTAGAGGCTTATCGAGACTTAGACTTGTATTTAGTTTCGAGATATTTAATTTTTTGTTATATTAAGTTTGACTTCCGCTAAGTTTTATAATTATGTTTCTTTGTGTTTATTAAATGAGTTAGTTGAGTGCTTATGCATGGGTTGACTTAGGGTCTCTCGGGGTCCCTTGTTAGGTAATACATGTGTCCAGGCCCTCCATTCGAGTCATGACAAACTTGAGTAATTAGAGTCATAGGTTTGGGTGTGTCCTGTGGAGTCAAGCGCGTTAGGTAGACAACCTTTTTAATGGAATTTGTGAAGCTCGCACAGTTATAGCAAAAGAAACACTAGACGGTTTAGAAATGTTCCCCTCTTTCATGATCTATGTCGTGCGATGAAAAACGCTTTCTATCCCTTCTAATTTGTGCTGTTTGCGATTGCATAATGTAGCTCCTCGAAGAGTGAATGGAAGGAGGAATGGTGGTGGTGAGGAGCCGTGAGGATGGAAACGGTCATGAGCATCGGCCCGGCCCACCGGTTCGGGAGCCTCGGCTCCGGAGCCGGCGCTTATGCGAATCGGCTGTATTGAGATGCTTGTGCGAGTCTGACGCTCGAATCTCCGAGAAGGCCGTTGCACATGTTCCACAAAATGGCTATACGCGGAACCAGTGCGAGACTTCTTGAGGATGAATCGTTGGAGTTTCTAGGGTCCAAGGTAGATGACGACATAGGGATTTCGTTGATGAGATTGTCAAGATCACCCGATTAATGGGGGTGAGTAGTGTTGAGTGCGTTGAGTTGGCCCCACTACTAGTTGAAGGGGTTGCGCATGTTGGTTCTTCCGGTGGAAGGGCCGGTAGGGTCATAGGAGCATGTTCGATCACATGGGAGGAGTTTGAGGATACATTCTGGGTGGTTCTTCCCTCGAGAGATAAGGGAGTTGAAAGCGGCTTAATTTTTGAATTTGAAGCAAGGGAGGATGACTATTCAAGAGTATTCCCTTGAGTTCACCCACTTTATATAAGTATGCCCGGAGTTAATGCCCAGGCTAGCGGGTGTAGGTGGCAATTTGTGCATGGTATAACGAAGGATATTTGGACAAGGGAGGAATGCGGATGGCTATGCTCCATGCGGGACATGGACTTCCACTCGCATTGCTTGTATTGTACTCTCCAACGAGATGGATGCGGTACATTCAATATAGAGGAGGCAGAGGGTCGGGAGGCGAGGACCCACGAGATTCTCTCGGTAGAGGAGGTAGATGGTGAGCACTTGAATGCTTGAGACCCACTAGAGATCATCGGCTCTAGCATCATGGCCGAGTGTGCCATCTAGGACCGAGACAAGATCAGAGATGGTGAGCGTTAGGCTCGGGTCATAGCGGTAGGCCGTAGACTCCGGCATTCGGCTTGTAGCGAGGTGCGGCCAGGGCAAGCAGGCTAGTGTTTGAGTAGGGTTAGGGCTTGTTTTGGATATGATCGAGTGGGACATATGCTCGGAGATTGTCCCAGCTAGAGAGCGGAATCGAGGTTGGGGGTCGAGCCCCGACTTCTAGTTCGCGGCCGCACCCCGCATAACACATCGGGGGCATACACTAGCACGGCGGCGGGTAGTGCCATCCCGAGATTCTATGCCTTATCCACTCGTCGGGAAGCGGAAGCCTCACCGGATGCTTATTCAACGGTATATTGAGAGTCTTTTATGTTGATGTATATGCATTGCTAGATCCGTGGGCTACCTTATCTTTTATGTCACCATATATAGCTAGTAGCTTGAGTCATTCTCGATGTCTTATCATATCCCTTCTCAATTTCAACTCTAGTAGGTGACTCGGTTATAGCTAGGCAGATTGGCCATAGAGATTTCCCGGTCGCAGATTCTTCATAAGTTCACCTCGGCCAGGCTTGGCCCGAGTTAGCCATGACCAATTTTGATTTATCTCGGCATGGATTGTCTATTAGCATGTTATGCTTGATTAATTATAGGACACAGGTGTTAGAGTTCAAATTTAAGGTGAGCACATTGTCTTAGAATGGGAGGGTAGTTCGGTTGTGTAGGTCAATTTATTTCCTACCTTAAGGCCATGAGGATGATTTCTAAGGGTTGTTTTGTGTACACCTAGTAAGTTTCCTAACGTTGAGTCGGCCTATTCGTATGTGGTTGAGAATTTTTAGAGTGCCATACGAACGAGGAAAAGGCCCGGGGAAAGGCTGAACAAGAGTGCAAAGTCGGGATTTCACGGGAGGAGGCCAAGACAAGTTTCCCAAAGGGAAAAAGTGGCACGGAGCGGCCCTCTACTGCGTTACCCAGGCAGCCTGGCTTGAGAATCGGCCGCGGCAGGCGAGTGCCACGTTGCCTTATCACGCCACCTCAAGTATATAAAGACCTCACACTTAGATGTTATGTTATTATTCACATATTCACGGCCAGAACGAGAGGGAAAGCAAGGGAAAAACATTTGTAAATCACCTGATTACGCCGCTAAACATCCCGGAATCCAAATTAACTCAGTATTGAAGTATAAAGTTTGTAGATAACATCGTTGCGAGTTATTTTTGTAAAATACTGCGAATCATCGTCCTTAGAGCTTAAGTACAATTGGAAATGTTCCCAAACTAATTAATCGATACGATCACGTGCCTAAAGTAAGTATTTCTCCTTAGATTCCTAGGGGTATGAGTTTTGATAGATTAACAGATAAGTTAAAGTATAGTCATTATATATATATATATATAAGTTATTGTTTTCTTCGAATATAATAATAAAGTAGCCTATTCTTCGTTAATATGATTACGGAGTTGAGAAGAGAGCGTTGAACATGAGCCAAAAACTCACCAGCTAGTCGGTAAACGGCGACGAGGTATGTAAAGGCATTTTCTTTCGGCAAGTTAGTTTCTTCGGCATAGTAGTCCAGTATGGAATCGGTAAGCATGTTAGGAGCATGTCATCATGTCTAGTTATTGTTGTGGAGTTAAGGCACGTAATTTGTATTGTTTGGGCTGGATTACACATGTAGCTTAGTGACACCCGAGGGTTAATAGTTGTGTAAGCGCCCACCGGGGCGGGGATACGTAAGCTACATGGAGCGGCATGCCATCCGCGGGGCGAATGAGATCCGAATCCTCATATGCCATGGTTGGCCTTATACACACACCGTCGGCGTTTACGATTGGGGTGTAGATATCGGGTCACTGGGACTTAGACACGGCTATAGTCGAGCGGCGAGGCCCGGTTGGGACCCGGGGAACGGCAGGGACGCTTATAGGCGGTAGTTGACTCGTATGACTTTGGATAGGGGTATATATATTGAGGTGTACTCACTAGGGCTAATGGGGCCCAGTGCAGGTTGTTGTGTGCTGATTGTACCTTGAGCTTATGGGGGGGCACGTAAGGTTTATGTTTGCTATGTTGCGTAAATTTGAAGGTAAGATGCCTCGTTGCCGAGTACTGACCCTACTTTCCTTATTACAAATTATGTTTAGCCACACGATTTCACTTCTTGATCATCTTGATGCAATTTCCTTTACTTCGGTGTGTGTTAGTTCTATTTGTTGCTAGTTATTTAAATTCTTTTGCCTTACATATTCCCATTACCTATAGTACGCGCCCTCTTCACGGGGCGTTTACTGCGGGTGCGGATAGATGAGCGAGTCCCTCTTTGTTCCGATCCAGCCCCTAGTATAAGCGTCGTCTCCCCTTCTTCTAGAGCTTGTGTGATAGGGATTTTATTCCGCTTTTGTTTGTACGGTATTGGTAGGTCGGGGCCACGTCTGACCATCTTATTACTCCTAGAGCTTGCAGATTGCATTAATTCACTGTGGTTAGATGATATCGATTGTGTGGGGCCCGTATGTATTTTAGATTATGTGTGTTGGCGGTGTGACAGGGCCTGTGTTTAGGCTTATTGGCCCGGTGGCCTTGTCGATCATTGTTCAGGTTAGCATCTGATTTTACTTTTCAATTATAACTAGATATCAGCATTAGCCTTGTCAGCGCATAGGACTCCCTATGATTGTTTGTTTACGGATTGCATTGTTTATTTTCGGTGGTATGGAGCCTTGTTGGCTAGGGGTTATATTTTACGGCCGCTATATAGCCGTTGTTTTCTTGATTCCTAGAATTAGAGTCGATACACTAGAGGAATTGGCAGAGCTCGATCGGCTCGGCGATTCCGGAGTCTAGTAAGGCACCGAGGTGCGATCATGCCTCCCAGGTGGGCGTGAGAATTTGTACCATCTAGTTAGGGTTAAGGGCGTGGAGTACGAGACCCCGAGCTATCGATCCGTGCATTAGTAATGATATCCATAGGTCTTCCTAATGATTTTCTACAGAGTGTCCCTCGAGTGGGAATTGATTTTGGTATAGATCTTCTTTACGACACACAACCTATGTTATTCCCCTTACGAGAATGGCTCCAGCGAAATTTAAAAAGTTGAGATCAGTTGAAGGACACGATAGATAAGGGCTTTATTAGAGTGAAATCAGAATACTCCGTAGGGTGCACCCGAGTGTTATTTAGCGGAAGAAGGATGGGTCACTTCGGATGTGCATCGACTATCGGCAGTTGAACAGGTCATCGTTAAGAATAGGTATCTTTACCTAGATCGATGAATTTTTGACCGGCTTCGGGGTGCCAAGTGTTTCTCCAAGATTGATCTCAAATACGGATATCACCCGACTCGGGTTCGGGAGAGTGACATCCAAACGACTTTCGGGGCCCGAGTACGATCACTACCAATTTTGTTATGTCTTACGGACTAACCAATGCCCCTGCGGCTTTATGGGTGTGGGTGGGTTATTTCTGGTAGACTACGAAGAGATCTTCCTGCATCATTGACCCTCATTGTAAGGGTACCGCTCTACGTGATTATTTCTCCTTTGGTAGCCAAGGATGGTCATCTAGGATTGAAGGTACCTTATCATCAACCTTAAAATCCAATTATAAAATGGCAGATATAGTGCAAATTTTTTACTTTGATGAAGGTCTCAATAATCCCCTCCAGGGCCATTGTTGACTTATCTACCATTGCGAGTATCACTCTTGTGGGCCTTGTCTTTGACCTAGTGTGTTGAAGAGATAGGGGCATCAAATTCACTTTGCAGCCCTAAGTCACAAAGGCCCTCATGATTCGGCTTCAGTTTGTGCGGGGAGGGTGAAGCTCACAGGTCTTGCGATTTTTGGGCATTTCGCTCATTACCCAGCAAATGCACTCCTCGTAAGTGCCACGATGCAGGCGTCCACCAATCGTACTTTGTTGGCCACCACATCCTTTAAGTACTTTAGTACTTTGGCATACCCAGAAAACATCAGAAATGCGGGCAGAATTTAAGTAAAGATCTTTGAAGATACTCCGAAATAACTTCTTAATACATGCTTCCTCCTTGCTCTTGAGCCTTTTGGGAATGGTGGTGGTCTACATGTGGAGTCTGTGCAGATTGTGCATTATGTGTTACAACACTCACGATTATCTCCTCTATCGAATAATGGACCAAGTTTGACTAGCTCTGCAGGTGCACCTGTTTTATTACATATTTGTGGTGTGTCGGCCAACTATTTTCCACTCCTTGAGCATTGGCATTGATGTTATACTCAGAAAGCCCAAAGATCGGTCAGGAGTTGAAATGGAGAAAAATTGAAATTTCTACACCGGATCTCGGGGCGGGTCGTTAAGTGACCCGTGAGGAGGGACCAAGAGTCATGGGGTGACTTGTGGTCAAGGAAGGAGTGTGGTGCAGTAGGGGTCACCATGGGCATGACACGAGTCGTGGTGAGCCACGCAACTCGATGGAGTCACACAGTGAAGATGCAGGCAAAGGAATTATTTGCAAGAAATCATGGACGGTGAGATCATGGGTAGGAGACCACAAGTGGCGGTGCAAACCACCGCTGATTACGTAGGGTCCCCACATTAAATACTGATGGACTTGACGGTTTGTAGCCACGAGTCGTGGCGGCTAAGGGCAAGTCATCAGTCTGCTCATGAATTCGCAGTGTGAAACTGCGATTTTTAGTAAGGGTCCTTTCATAATTCCTATGCTCTAGGGTCATAAAGCTATCTTGGATTTCCAAGCTATGAAGGTGGGTTTAAGCATGCAAAGAATAGAAGAGTGATACGAGAGAGGTGATCGAGGGTGATTCGAGGTTTTCTCCATCAATTCTCTATTGGGCATTCAAGGAACTACAGAACACATCTCCATGATATGTATGTAGGGTTACGAATGGTATTTCCATTGCATATCCATTCTCTATTAATTTATGAAAACCTATCAAAAATCTCATGGGGTTTTGATTCAATTTTTGTGAAAATTTATTTGCGTGAGTTATTATGATTTGTGATTTACATCATATCTTACAGATTATGATCGAATTTTACAACTATTTTGCTTATAAAAGTATTAGTGATTTCTTCTCAATTAAGCCTTATTATGCATGGTCTATATTAAATCGATTTATGATCTACTCTTCAATTATTGATATTTACAAACCTGACATGATTTTATGATTTGAAATATGAATTTATTGTTACACATCATGATTTGATGATTTACAAGTTATATGTATGATTTACAAGTATGCATGAAATCTATGATTCATAAATTATATTTTGGCCGACTCACGGGCCTTATGTCATGGCTAGTTTACGTATGTATAAGTATGCTTGTGATTATCATGATTTAACTTGCTTTGGTAATTCATGCATGTTATCTTAGAGCCTTACTTATGTTTGGGAATCTTGTCGAACAGGAGTAGGTTCGGGGCCTAGGTTGTACCTCGGATCTCATAAACTACGTGCCACCATAGGTATATTTGGGACCTCCTTGTAATTTGTCCCCAGCCCAAATGGCCCTTTTCATGGTGATATCATACTTTTATGGTTCGACCCTTGGCAGTAAGAACACCTCGACTAAGTTTACAAGTCGGAGCTTTATGTGTGCTCATATAGGTATGTCGGTTGAAAGTCTCCCCTTTGTTCCTCATGATTTATGCATGTTTATTATTATGTATTTTTGCTCAAGCCATGTTAAATAAATCTTTTCTCTTATGATCATGAGTACAATTGTGTTACGAATGTTTTGAAAACCTTAGGCCTTATGTTATGTTACAATATCTATGATATGAGCATGATGTCCTACTCTTATAATGTCATTTTATGAGTTTTATATATTTTAAATGTCAGTTTACTTACCTTGCATACTCGATACATTCACGTCTTGACCACAGCCCTTTCATGATGTATCATTTCGCAATCTGAGGACTCGGCTCAGACTGCATCCTGCATTCCTTAGACCATCTCGGAGTTACTCTTGGCCTTATTGGTAGTCCTCATATTAGAAATTTGTATGACTAGGCGTTTATGTTTTTCTTTTGTTTTAGTTTGGCTAGGTTAGTTATGGATGTTTTCCGTCAAACCCGTCTCACATGTTAGAGGCTTTTAGATAGTATATAGCACTTTCGACTTATGTATATGTCTAGTACTTAGAATGTTATGATATGTTATGTTACGTTTATGTTCGTTATGCCTTATGTTGCGATATTAAAACCCCACGAAGTGAATAAATTTAGATGTATGTTTATGCCATGGAGTGCCGGGGCCTCTCGAGGTTCCTTGTTACGTGTTACAATCAGGTCTGCGTTCGGGTGGCGGCACATTGACTGTCGGGGGTTTTATCTTGAAGGCAAGGAACTTGCTCCTTGCCTTTTTTGTTCCTAACATAGGGTCACTCTTTTGAGATTTTTCTACGCTTAACAAGTGCATTCAATGGTGATCAAGCATCAAAATGATAATTAACGAGAATGCAAGACAAAACAATAACAAAAACTCAAACCAAAAAGATGATACGCCAAATACAATCATGTCATGTGGCCTCAACCTAGAAGGTTTTAGCCACTCATTTTCATACGATGATTATAAAACATCTTTAATTAATGTATTTACAAAAATGGTTAAAAGAGATAAGAAAAATGAACCCTAGAATGAGTTTCTTACATTGCTCCTTCGTGTCTCTACACTTTCCAAAAATATTTCGTGATAATGAATTTTAGAAGTTAAGGGTTTAATTTATAATATATTAAAATGAAAAAAATTGGCCAAGCATAGAAGCTTTGCCTCCACACTGTCACGCCACCCATAGAAGTAGATCGCCTCCGTGACACGGGAGGTATTCACGAGGCACACTAGTTTGTGATGTCGGCATTGGCATGGGTAGGAGCCTTTGGACGTGGCACGGGGCACAGGTCACGCCTTGTGCACGGCATGGAACGTTATGCGTCGCACCTTGCGCCTGAGTAGTAGACGGACACAATGCGTAGCTTCACCTTTCTTTGCCCTCACGCGCACATTCACGGGCTTGACACGGCACATCGTGCGGAGTCGGCGGTGTCGCATTCACGGGGCCTGTCTGCAGCGGTTGCCTCGTCATGCCATTTGTGCAATTATCATCCCAACTCAATCCAAAGTTCCTCAGCATTGCATTGTCATATTCAGCCCATCTTGAGCATAATTCACCTACAAACATGGGCTAATCACTTTGGTTGGATTTATGCACATAAATATATAAATATTATAATGTAATTAATTAAATTAAAAAGCATGACTATAGCTAAGTAATAAAGTAGCACTTGGGCACGTAAATATGCCCAAGATCATTGATGTTGACTCCTAAAAGGCTATTGAGGAGAAAGAAAACAAGGAGGCTTCAACTAAAATGGACCAAGAGCCTAGAATTCCACCTCCTTATCCTCGGCTTGATTATGAGGAGAATAATAGGTTTTATTAATTTGTTTGAGATGTGTAGCAAGTTGTCCATAAATATACCATTGGTGGATGCATTGCTTGGATGTGGTTATGCAAAGTTTATGAAGGAATTCTTTGAAGAAGAAAGAAAGTTATGGATGCAAGCACTAGTGAGGTGACGCATCATTGTAGTGCGGTGATGGCGGTAATCTGCTCCCAAGAGAGAGGACCTGGAGTTTTTTACCATTCCTTGCACCATTGGATTTTGCATTTTCAAAAAAGGCTTTGTGTGATCTCGGTGCACGCATAAATTTGATGCCTCTTGTCATTTTCAAGTAGTTAGGTTTGGAAAATTCCAAAATTCGCGCTCACGACCTCTACTATTTTCCCTATATCTATTCCTATTTTAGTTGTCTCCTAAAGCTTGAGTTAGACTTGATTTCCAAAACCTTGGTGCCAAGTGTCTGTCCATACCCTTGGGCGTTGGCCCAAAAAACCCACCAGTGGTTGTCCAAGAAGTTTGCCTCTTCCTCGAAATTTGGTATTCAAACCCCAACTCCACGACCTTGAGCCCCGATTGCATTTACCTTTTTGCACCGGCGCCGCTATATGCTTCGTGGCGAGTCGGAGATGTCATGTAGTTATCCCCGATCCAACACATCATTTCCTCTTTCTCGTCCCAGTAGTCATACCAATAGAATATATACCCGCAGCTAGTGCAGCACTCGTGTTCCAGGCCCTATTCTTCTTGCTCACTCATTCAAGTATAACAATCGCTTGTTCCCATGAATGACCCGTGATACTCCTCCCTTACCACCATATACGCCACAACCTTAGTATTGTTGTTTGGGAACTGTAAAAGATTTCCAACAAACTATCATTGGGAATTTTATGATTGAGCCCTTGTATTCTTTAAATCTCAACCATGTCTCATGTGTGCCTCTAAAGTATTAAGTTGGCAAGAAACTTATAGATCTCATCCTTTAGCGGTAGCATCACGGAGGGTGGAATGAATCTTTCGAGAAAACCAGATTTAAGATCCCTCCAATTGGTTATGGAGTAGTTGGGTAAGCTGTGATAACCAAATTGTTGCCTCTCGGCTATAGAAAATAGGAAGAGTCCCAATCTTATAGCATCCTATGACCTTATTAATGCGTATGCCTTAAGTATACCACGAAGTTCATTAAGTGCGTGATTCGTGTCGTTAGGTGCATTACCACTAGAAACACCCCTTTTATATTCGGCGGTTGGATTCATTGGTGCTAGTGACATCAAACTTTTCCCCAACGGGCAAAGGTGGTGAGTACGATGGCTCTTGTTAACGACTCTATCAATATCTAAGATTCATCATCATCATTGAACTAATGAGCATATATTTGCCCTCTGTGCCCGTCCATGGTAGTCGGCATTCACTACCTCATCACCCCGAGCATCCTCTACTTCACCCAGGATTCATCTTGCCAAGCTATCTCAGCAGCGAGTTTCGTCGGCCAAATGGGCCTCTCTCTTGCTCAACATTTTCCATCCTATGCATTGTTTGTTGTAATTGATATCTAATGTCGGGGAGTTTGCTTCGCCGAGGTGGCATCCACCAGTGATAAACTATGGTGCAAAAATAAAAGAAAATGTAAATGAGGAAAATAACTACTAAAAGTAAAACATAAGCTATTACTCTAATCTTAAGTAGTATTCCCGTATTAACACCATTTTGATAACGCTCAAAATCACCTTTCGTGCAAATATGCGGATGTTTTCAATAAGAAGCCCGACCAGGTTGGGGTTGATCCCACAGGAAATATGGTGAGATCTGAGAATAAGGCTAGTATTTAAGCTTTTAAGTCGGTTATTTCATAATAAAGGTTTTATAGGAAGTAAACATGTAATAGTATTGGCAATTTGATTGTTATCAGATGATACAATTAAGCGGGAAGTGCTCCTCAAGGATTCATAACTACTTTGGAATTTAGACTTGTGATCTATCCCAATAATTGACTTGTAGAGCGATAATATGAGTTCATCAAATGATGCAGTTCATCCATATTGGATGAATATACTCAATTATCGGATTAGATCTCTCGAGTGATTCCACTTTAAATGTTATCAATTAGTTCCCAATTAACTATCCTCTATTTGTAGTTCAAGTCATGATGAACCATAAAGTTCAAGGCTTTTTGGTATTCTCTTTTCCTAATCTCTACACTCTACAGATTCAAAAATTAAGAATTCGGGCAAGTACTAAGATTGTTGCATTCCGTTAAGAAATGTTTAAGATTGAAGAGAATATAATACAAGCATTAGCATTGGTTTGGAATCACTTTTTACAAACCCTAATTAGTTAATTCGTCATGGTTTCCACAATCTGGTTGTGGAGATTTTAGCCTCTCATGATTGTAAGAAAATAATTAGCATTCATAGATAAAAACATAATTTAGAACTTACAATGATGATGATAGAAAATAAACCAGCTTGATTATAGCAAAAGATCAATGAAGAATAATTCAAGAACGGTGGAAGAATCGATACGAAACTCTCCAAAAAATTATCTCAATATTTCCAAAGTCGAATACTAGTCGGAAAATCGAACTATCTTCTCCTAACAAAAATAACCTAGAAAAGTATCTATATAAATAATTATAAACCTTTCCTAAATTAACAAAAAAAGCGATAAACTATCGTAATTCACATAATCAATTACGATTATGCAGTGTTACCTCTGCTTTCATACAATGTATAGCAACTTTTGATGTTACAGCTAAGTGTTGAAACTTGATGCGACTCGTAAGTTGATCTATGAGTCATACAATCCTCTAATATTAAATAGTCACCGAATCTAAGATTTCTAACATCCTCTAAATAATTTCACATGTGTCTTGTGACTCATACCTTCCTCCTATGCCTCGTGGCCCTTGCTCATTACCTTGAATCTGCCATTCCTCCAATCTTTCTAAACTTACCACATTTCCTTGAGTACGGGTGCGTAGGTAGGTATCATGATACGCGTAGTTTGCTACGTACCGAGGAGACTAACGACGTCTGACTTCTTACAGTTTTCTCTGTTTGCCTTAGTACGACTGGGCACACTAGTCATAACTTGGCCTTTGCCTTAAGCTCATCTTACGCTTGCTTTCCATGACTCTCAATAAGGCTCGTACTATGATTGTACGACTTATGCGAAGATGCAGCCTTGGCCCTTTTCCTCTCTTTTCACTTCTTTTGCAGATTTCTAAACTCTAACACCTAATTTCCCTAAGAGCAAAAGGAAAAATTGCATCGTATACATATATAAACACCCAAATATTTTGTTATTTTATTTCCTTAGTTTTAAGCATCGAAAGTGTTGTAAACCCACTGGCACATCAAGCACTCTTTTGTTATGAGTTGCACAAGTTTGGCTTTACGATTCACATGCTATCTTGACTAAAGTCATATTCTTGATGTGGTTTCAAGAATTGTGTGAACCCTTGGAATGTGTTCCATGTGTGATGAGGCTTTTAGCTTAATTTTCATGCATACAGATGGTTGTCTGGACTTGCCCTAAATTTTGACTCAAGGTGAAATCCTAGATGTAGCTGCACTTAAAACATGATTTTAGGCTTTTTTTTTATAGTCACTTCATTCATATGACCTCCTTGAATATTCATACTTTCTAGTCAATGTTGAGCCTTTAACCCTTTTCTTTGGGAACCTCATTACAATCCTATTATCCTTTTGGAAACCCATTTTTGGCACCCATCCTCCCAGTGCTAAGTGTAAAAGTTCAAAAATTGAATTTTGGGAATGATAAGGAAAAATGAGGCAAAAGCCTAAGTTTGAGGTTTTGCGAGGAAATGTGAAGAGTATGAGAACTCCAACGTGAGGTAGCACCAAAGTATAAAGAAAAGAAGTAAAAGAAAAACAATGGTTAAAATTTTTCTCACCTTGCTTAGATGAGGCTAAAAGTGGAAATCAGAGAAGATAAAAAAGGTGGCTCTTGAAAAAACATATTGAAAATGTTGATCGATGAGATATAAGGTAGGTTAATATCAATAGAAAAATGGAGTGTGCAAAAGTGTTCACAGAAGGGCATTAGGGAGGTTATAGTCACTAGAACTTAAAAGTTATCCTACCTTTACCCTAGTAATGACCCCCAAGTCCTAATTGATTTTGAGTGTAGAAACTATACATTAGTGAAAGATTTATTTTCTCAAAAAATTTTAATGATTATTTGATATTTGAATGCTATATTAGGGAAATGCGGCTTGTATATTGTTGATGATGAGGAGGGAAACATGTACGAGAGGGAAAAATGAAGAAGTATGTGAAGTTATAAGTAAAGTTAATTTTTAATGACTATATATCCAAATACATAATTATTTGAGATTCCATGATATATCAAATTAAAGATCTTTGAGTCTAATTTTCGAACATTAAATTGCTTGTTAATCAGAGTTCGAGTAAGAAGTTATGGGCATTTTACCGAGGCACCCTAAGCGGTGATGTGGGCGATACAATTACATCTAAGGGCATAAAGTGCATGACATTGAGTTTGAATCATTTAAACGTATTTAAACAAGTAAATTTGAAGTGAGTTATGTGTTACTTCCAATTATGTCATAGTTATAAATCGAGTACGAAGTTTCACACTTATCGTGGCATTGGTCATTTCTTTGTATTGTAATATATGTAATGTTAAGTCTATCTAAAGGTCTGGTTTCAAAGTGAAATTGAGAAAGAGTTAAGACAGCAATTTATGCTTGAGTTTAAGCTAAAGGATGTCTGATCTAGTAAGGGGGTAAATGAGCACATCAAAGTGGCTCCTTATCATGGTTATCATTTTATCTTATGTATATTTTATGAGGTACATGAGTATAAGGGGAGATTCCGCCCAATTCTCTCCTTAAGATATCACGGTTATCTAATTCTAGAATCCTAAATGTGCCTAAGTGTTTGTCTAGAGCTTTGTGAGTTCTTTATGTTGTCAGGAACCTTCTTATAGCTGTGAAAGTCATTGACTATATTCATCTAAGTGTTATTTAAAATATTTATGTGATATATATGATTACGTGCAACCTGAATTACAAAAAGAGGCCTATTCGGGTCGCAATCTCGAAATTAGTCATTTTTATGCCCTATGTGTTAGATAGACATAATATGAGCCCAGTCGGCTCCGAATATGAGACTATGACCTTATCACCAACCATATAGGTCCAATGGGCAGTTTTACTTTGGCATATTTGATATATGACACCTATGACCTTACCACCAACGGGGGTTGCTATTGAGTGGGCGGTGTCCTTTAGATATTTGATATATGAGACCTATGAACTTAACAACGGCAGTTATATCGGTGGGCAGTTGTCCTTTGGAATATTTGATATATGTAACTTATGACCTTACCACCAACACGATTATGTCAGGTGGCAGTTGTCAACTTAGGATATGAGACTATGACCTTACCACCGTGTTGTTATGTCAGTGAAGTGATGTTCTTCGGTTATGATATTACCTCAGAGATGGCAATCTCTACTTAAAGGAAATATTGATTTGCGAGACTGGGTCATTGTTTGATTAGGGATTTGTCTCAGCTTATGAATAACGTAGTATGACTTGTATATGTGCTTACTTGATTGTATTCACATAATGTATCATATTTTGTTCGGATATCAACTCTCACAGGAGTGCGGGATTGTATCTATTCCCTACTATAGCTTTCAGTATCTTGGATGTATTTATGTGCTATTTCATCCTTATATACGAGTATATTTCATTAATCAGCGTCCCTTCGTGAGGACCCCCTTCACTTAATCGTGTTGCGGTGCAGGCGAGGTTCGGATCGGCAGTCACATTAGGAGCTGATTTGGCATAGTAGTAGTAAGCTCCTTTCTTCCGGATCTATGTTTCTATTTTGTTATATTTGAGTTTTGGGGTATAGAATGGGTAAGGGTGGGGCCTTGTCCCCACGGTTTAACTTATTTTACCCTTTGGAGCTTTGTGGGCGAGTCTTTTACGGTTTAGTTTGGTGCGATGTTTTGGGCCTTGTTCGCTTTTACGTTGTTCAGTTTATCTTTATTATGGCCTTTTCGGCATTCAATTGTTTATTATTATTGTTGAGACCTTATGGTCTTTGTATTCATTTATTTGATTATGACAGGTGGCACGGGCCAGGACCTCGTGTTACGATTTACGAGATGTTATATAGTCGGCTTCTCGGTCAGTTTAGAATCGAATGCGATTTGTACCCTACCCTAGTTTGGGGAATGAAAACTTGGTAGCGGGCGAAGTCGTGTCTAGAAGTCCCACAAGGACAATGTCTAGTAGAGTCTTTCTTATGGGTATATTGTACATATTTATAATCGGGAGACTACGGGGTATTTAAGGAGTTATTTTACTTTTTTCATTTGCTGAGTCACCTTAGTAGGGCGAGTCAAGGAAGTATAGTACCAATCATGCCTTATAAGTGCCTATCATGATGATAGAAAACAAATTGAATATTACTAAATGATACGGATGCGGGAATAAAAAGGAGATTGTATAGCTTGAAATTTACTTGTTAGAATCTTTCCCCAATAAAAGCTTGGGCTTGAAACTTGAATGAGCTTTTATGTTCTTTTGCTTGCGTTTGGATAAGGAAGTAAGAAATGCTTGAAAGAAATTTAGAGTGGTTTCCCGGCTCTCGAGATGTTATACATTTTTAGAAGAGAAGTAGCAAAGGACACAGGCGTTCCCGAGATTCAATTCATTAGTTTATTAGAGGTGGATAACAGGAATATGTTTTGAACGCTAAATTTAGGTAATAGTACCTTGATAGTTACATTTCAAGTTTAAGTACATTTTGAGCATTTGAGCAATGGAAAAAACAAGAGAAGTATAGAAGTAAACATATGAGTTTATATCAATATAAAAGATATTTAGAGCTTTAAATCACGGACTCCTAGATGAGTGGATTACTAAATGATTGATGCTCTTGTTAATCTCAAGAGTTTGAATGTTAAGTTTTAAAAGATGATATTCTATTATGATTATGAGTAAAGTATGTCCTTCTCTATGATGATAGATAAGAAAGATATGACGATACGTAAAGACTTTCCGGTAGAATGTATCGAGAAAGTATTGCCCGGTAAATGTAGTATGATGTAAGTTCTCGGGATTAATATGCCCTTTTTTAATATGGGAAAGGAGATTACATGAACTTCAAATGTAAAGTAACATAAATATGTGGAAACTGGAATATCTCAACCAACAAGCGAGGCAAGCGAAAAGCTAAATGAGCTAGGCATAAACTGAGGACACACTTGATTGGCGAATCAATTATAGTCAAATGAAGCTATCGAGATGAGATGGCGATGGTGATTGATAATACTTTGAGTATGAACATAAATCTTGAATTCATTGTCTTCTAAAGGAGTTAGCGTTAATATGTGGGAATCTAGTAATGCTCAAATGTGAGTCTATTTTGTACTCCACAGTATAGAGAGAATTCTTAAGGCTATGGATATTTGATTTCCTTAGTTTAGAGAGGGTAAAAGTACCTCTTTGTTTATAGCTAAGACTTTCGGAATTCGTGTTGTCAAAAGAGTTAGATTGCTTACCTATTTTGCTATGCGTGTCATTATGAAAGAAGTCATGAGAAGGGTTGTTTAATGACCTATATTATTGAGTGAAGGAATGGATTGGCATAAAGTCAATATAAATAAGAAACTTGTGGGAAAGTCCGTACGAGCGGGAGCGGCTATAGATAGGACTTGATTACATGATGCCACTAGTTAAGCTTCTAGGTTGAGGAGATACGGGTCATTCGAGATTCATATCGGTAAAGACTATTATGAGATAGCGGAGAATTGCTAAGATACAAAATATGATGTGAAGTAATATGGAAGACCCCTCCCCACTTCAAAAGTATATCGATAAGAAAAGTTATGATGATAACGTTGCTAGTCATGTAGGCAAGTTATGATGTTGAGGAAATAACGTGACAAACTCGCTCTAACAAGAGAAAGGGAAAAAGAAAAAGTACCTCAAGATGATCATGAATTTCAAATCTTGTAATAGTTCCCTTCTGGTTGAGTAATGTGAATTTGAAATATACTTTAAATAGAGTAGAGTTTATAAGGTGTAAAGGCAAAGGTCTTGAGAAAATATGGGGAAGGATAATTGTTTCTAGCAAGGCCTATTTATGGTAGCGATATTGTATGAACATTCAAATAGCTCGGAGATGAGGCATGATGCTTGGCCAATACATATTTTTGAGTGAAGCTTAAAAGTTAAATACTAAGACATAATAGATCACGACTAAAAAGTGCCCGGTTACACAGACAAAACTGCGGTGATTCCAAAGAAAAGCGAAATTATAAGATAAGAATATATTGTTGGATGTTAAAGATAAGATTAACGAGTGGACCTCTCTAAAGGTGTTGCTGTGAAAGCATTATTTATTATGATAAAGAGTAAGTTAAGAAATTATTGAGAAAGATAGGATCCTAAGTTTGGTAAAATAAGTTGAGAAATGGTTTGATATGAGTTAGTAAAGTGTAGTATGCATTTATGAAAAAAAAAGATAGGTTGACTTTAGTACTTGTGTTTCCCTTCTTTGAAGGAACGAGAGGGTTATGTGATTTATTGTGTCTTCGAGTATTTTGGGATTTATATTCTAATGTACCACCGGGCAAAATTGTACATATGCCTCTAGACAAGCGAGGAAGCACGAGTATAACTATTCTATCCACGATCTTGAGTTGGCACAGTGGTATTTGCATTGAAGGTTTTGTCTCCACTACTACTATGGTGCATGTTGACATCTTTGGTGATTATAAGAGCCTCTAGTACTTATTTGATAGAAAGAGCTAAATTTAAGCGAGAGAAAGGTAGTTAGAAGTCTTTGAAAGACCGATGTATACACCATTCGAGGCAGCAACTAACCCTTACGACGTATGTTGGTTGGGTAGACGAGATAGAGCATCAAATACATAGTCATTTCCATTGATGTATATATTTGTTCTTTATATAGAGATTTATGTAGCGTATAAATTCATTGGCATAGATGAGATTCGGTCGAGATTATAGTTACGAGTTAGGTTGAGTCTATTCCTACTCTGGTTCGGATATATTGGAGTTCCTCTGTTATAGTAGTTGTTATCGGTTTACATAGTTCGGGTTATTTCTTGCATTAAGCCACAAATTTATGGAAGCACGAGTTACGTTAGAGTGATTGGATTGAATTGTGAGGACCTTGCGGTAGCTAGCTGATTTGTATACTTGGTTATTAAACACCTAAGATGGAGGTCTTGTAGTTTTAGAATACAGTAGATCCTCCTTAGTGTCAAAATTTAAGTAGAGGTAGAATGATGATCCACAGTACGTGTTCACGAAATATAACGATACGCAGCAAAAGAAGGCCCCATCTGAGTATGGGCCAGATAGAGTTCTCGAGATATCAAACTTGCTTGTGTGTACTCAATATGGGTAAGTTACATGATCGGATTATGGCTTGAAGCTCATTATTCTAGATTACTCGGTATATCGAAGGGTCACGAAGATGTATTATGGCTAGGAGAACTTGATTATATTGGTGGTATGGTATAAGGAAGGAGCATTGTTTTGTGGCTTGGTATCCTAATTACCAACAAGTAAAGGTTGAACATCCAAGGCCAAGGCCCCTGCATCGGGGAATTTAGAGATTCTTTCATGACCCAAGCGTACACCTAGATCATAGACACGGGACAAGGAGCTAGAGACCCCAAGTCAACCCATGACATGAGCATACATCTAATTCAATCACATGACGAGAAGACTTGGCCTTAAATAAAAGCATTGTCTTGCTGTCATAATAACGGGGAAAAGACAATACATGATTCCATACGACGAGTTGAATACGACTTATAGTACGAAAAGCCTCTAATCATAAAGGAAGGGTTGATGGGACAACTTCCACAACTAACCTGTCTGAAACTAAAAAAAAAAGCATAGAGTTTGAACATATGGCCCTCAAAACATGAGGACTCACCAATGAGCTGATAACGATCTCGGAAGTACTATAGAGGAGGATGAGCACAGAAAATAGGGACTGTATCATAAGATACGGCATAAGTTGTGGTCGATGCGTGAAATATGCAGTATTGATAAGTAAAGGACATTTTAAAACTTATATATGAAATTCATAAATCATCATACCAAGAGTAGGAAGTCATGCTCGTATAATAAATCATAATAATATAATATGGCTCGAGTTTCCAAAATGTTCGCGGCCTTAACATAATCGTATTCATAATAGAAGAGGTTTACTTAACATCACTTGTAGTAGAAATACATAATCATAACATGCATAAATCATGAGGAACATTGGAGATTCTCTTAGGCATTACCCCATACGAGCACACATGAAGCACGACTTGTAACCTGTCGGGAGGGTGTTCATACCTTTCAAGGGTAGGAACCATGAAGGGGCGTGATCACACATGGAAAGGACCATTTGGGCCGAGGACAAACATGAAAGGGTCCTGACATACCTACGGTGACCGTAGTTCATATGATCGGGACTTAACCGAGCAGGAACCTACTCGAGTGTTCGATACTACTCCAACATATATGAATTGCTCATAATATACATACATGAGTTCATGGTCTAGTTAAATCATGATAATCGTAAACATGCTTGAACATACGTGAACTAGCCATGACTTGAGGCATAAGTGGGTCGGCAAAACCATATTTCATGATTAATAAAATTCATACACACTCGTAGATCATGCATATAGCTTGAAATTCATAAGTTCATATAGATAACATAATAAATTCATAAGTTATAAATTCATAATTCATGTTATTGGAGTTCAACACCAATAGATCAATAGATCATAAATGGAATTCATCAAATGGGGCATGCATAATCAAGTTTAATTGTTTAGAAATTCAAAACCAAACAATATTATAATTAAATTAAATTTAATAATTTTAATTAAATTACATGTTTTTTTTGTTTTTTTAAATTTAATTAATTTCAGAATTATTCAATCATTTAATTTATAAATCAAATACAAAACCCCATGTGTTTTTGATAATTTATAAATAAGCATAGAGTAGGAGCATGGGTGTGGAAGAAACCACCCATTGAAGACCTTACATACACCAGGCTCACTTGATTCTTAATCTCCCTCCAAAGCCCAAGGTGAAATTGTGAGGAATTGGGGAAGAACACCTTGAATCACCCTCTATTCTCCTCCCTAAACTCTTGCATGCATGAATGAGGCTTAACATGGATCCACAGCCCAAAAGACCCTATTCGGACCTTAAAACGACGTAGTCTAGGCCTTAGGAGTTTAGGAGTTACTGCCAAAACACCCTTACTAAAATGTAGGAAATTTTCACGGTTGCCGGTCCCACGAGGAGCCACAGTCGTTGCTAGAGGCGCGACTCGTGGCCTAAAATCGATCATGCTCCTTCCCAACCCACTAGGGGACTCCACCGAGGACCCCACAAGTCTGGTGGTGACCACTACTCATAGATACCAGCTCAATTAGGCTTCTTGCCCTTTCCCATTTTGCCAAGCGATCCATCTAGGCCATGGGAGACCTAACGGGTCGTGTGGCCTAACCACAACTCATGGTCATGTCCATGTTCTCACTCCAAAACTTACTTGTGCCCTGCTTGTCCACACGAGTCACTCAGCGGCTTCGTGGTCACCCCTCACGACCCACCTCGTGATGATTCGGTGACTGGTGCGAATTTCCAATTTTTCTCTACTTTGATTGTCGGGTCGATCCTTGGAGTTCTGCATTTGCTGCATTCCCATTACGAGGGAAATGCACCACCATCTAATTTTGAACGGAAGTGATGGCTTATTTCGGCACTCGACTCGCCATCCCTAAACTTCGGCATGGGCGGTGGCTCTGGTACTTTATGAATGGGTGGGCTGATGCTCACCATCATGGGCACCCTCGCAGTCATTACCATTACCGTTCCTCCTAGCATTTACTCGGCGTGGAGTCATGGTCCCCAAGCATAAATTGCACAAATTAGGAGTAAAGACGTTCATCGCACGACATAGATCATGAAAGAAGGGAATATTAATGTCTTGTAGCCTCTTGCATCATAAGTGTGGAATGTTTCACACCCATGAAAAAGACTCTACTTAACGCGGCCTTCGGACTCTAGGACACATAAACCTATGGCTTTGATACCAATTTTGTCACGGCCCAAATGTACACTCGGATCGTAGACACGAGACAAGGCCTAGAGATCCAAAGTCAACCCGTTCCATGAGCATACATCTAATTCAATCACATGAGCGGAAGACTTATCGTAAAGAAAATGTATGCGTGTCATAATAACAGAGAAAAGACAATACATGCTTGCATACACGATAGTTGAATACGACTTATAGTGCGAAAAGCCTCTGTCATGTAGGACGGGTTGATTGGACAACTGACTAACCCCTGTCTGGCGAAAGAAAAGCATAAGTTTGAACATATGGCCTCGGTTGTGAGGATCACGTGGGCTGATAACGATCTCGGAAGTACTACGGAGGAGGATGAGCTGCGAGAACCCGGGACACATGGCATAGAAAGTATGCGGTCGATGCGTGGAATATACGATGCAAGGTAAGTAAAACGGACATCTTAAAACATATATGAATTCATAAATCATCATAAGAGTAGGACGTCATGCTATTATCATCTATCATAATAACATATCACTTATGGCTCGAGTTTTAGAAACATTTGTAACATAATATAATTGTAATCATAATAGAAGAGGTTTGTTAAAAATGACTTGAGCCAACATACATAATAATAACATGCATAAATCATGAGAGCAGTGGGAGATTCTACGGCAGAGCATACCCCATATGAAGGCACATATGAAGCCCGACTTGTAACCCTAGTTGGGAGGTGTTCGTACCTTGCCAAGGGTAGGAACCATGAAGGCGTGATCACGCATGAAAAGGGCATTTGGGCGACCCGACTTGTAACCCTAGTTGGGAGGGTGTTCGTACCTTGCCAAGGGTAGGAACCATGAAGGGCGTGATCACACATGAAAAGGGCCATTTGGGCCAGGGACAAACATGAAAGGGTCCCAACATACCCACGGTTGCATGTAGTTCATGAGATCCGGGACTTAACCTGGGCCACGAATCTACTCAGTGTTGGATACTACTCCCAAAACATCTATAGTACTCATAATAATACATACATGACTTCATGGGCTAGTTAAATCATGATAATCATAAACAAGCTTGAACATATATGAACTAGCCATGACTTGAGGCCCGTGGGTCGGCCAAAAACATCTTTCATGATTAATAAAATTCATACACACTTGTAGATCATGCATATATCTTGAAATTCATAAGTTTGTAGTAGATAACATAATAAATTCATAAATAAATTCATAATTCATGTTGGGCTTATCAAAACACCAATGGATCAATGGATCATAAATCGATTCCTCATGGAGCATGCATAATCAAGCTTAATTGTTTAGAAATTCAAAATCAATAATATTATAATAAAATTAAATCTCAAAGGATGATCAAAATTAGTAAATTATAATAAGATTTCAAAATCATGAGACCCATAATTAAATCATTTAATATTATACAAATCAAATACAAAACCCCATGAGTTTTTGATAATTTATAAGTAAAAGTATAGAGTAGGAGAATGGGTATGGAAGGAACCAACCATTGAAGACCTTACATACCTGGAAATACTGATTCTTAATCTCCCTCCAAAGCCCAAGGTGAAATTGTGAGGAATTGAGAAAGAACACCTTGAATCACCCTCTATTCTCATCCCTAAACTCTTGCATGTATGAATAAGGCTTAACATGAACTAATCCCCCTTAAAAGGCCCTATTCAGACTTTAAAACAACGTACTCTAGGCCTTAGGAGTTTAGGAGTTACGAAAACACCCTTACTAAAATGCAGGAAATTTTCTAGTTACCAGTCCCCACGAGGGACCTCACGAGTCATTGCCAGGGGGCACGACTCGTGGCCTAAATCCATCATGCTCACTGCCCAACCTCCCTATGGGACCCCATGAGGGACCCCACTAGTCGTGGTGGCTGACCATGACTCGTGGTCACCATCCATGGGCTTCACTACCCTTTCCCATTTTGCCAACTGATCCACCTAGGCCACGGGAGACCTAATGGGTCGTGTGGCCTGACCACGACTCATGTTCATGCATGTGGTCTCACCCCAAAACTTAGTCATGCCCTTCTTGACCACAATTCACTCCACGACTCATGGTCACCCCTCACGACCCACCTCACGAGTCTTTCTGTGACCTAGTGCAAATTTCCAATTTTTCTCTGCTTTGACTCTCGGGTCTGATCCTTGGGTTCCCGGGGTATAACAGATTCCATCATGGAAATGGGAGGTAAGTAATATGGACTTTATTACAGGTTTTCCTTGGACGAGCAAGAAGCATGATTCCATTTGGTTTATTATTGACAGATTGGAAAAATCAGTTCACTTCCTGCCAAGATGGACTACTAATATTGTCGAGGATTATGCCATGCTTTTCATATGTTAGATAGATTGCCTGCATGGAATTCCCCTTTCTATTATTTTACACAGAGGCGCACAATTCACAGTGAACTTTTTGAAGTCTTTCTAGAAAGGTCTAGACACTCATGTATGCTTTAGCATAGTTTTTCATCCCTAGACTGATGGACAGGCCGAATACTATGTACAGACACTGTTGCATGCCTATATTTTATACTTATATGGAAATTAGGATGATCGTGTGTCTTTTATTGAGTTTACGCACAATAATAGCTATCACACAAGCATTCACATGGCTTCGAATGAAACTTTATATGAGCGGAGGTGTAGATCGCCAATAGGATGGTTTGAGCTCAGTGAGGCAGAATTATTAGGGCCATATTTAGTGCATCAGGCTATTGATAAGGTGAAGATCATTAGATACATACTTCAGACATCTCAAAGCAGACAAAATTCTTATGATAAGGTATGTCATCAAGCACTAGAGTTCGATATTGACGATTGGGGCTTTCTGAAGGTAGGTAGCCTATGAGTTGGAGTTGACGCCAGAGGTAGCGATAGTCCATCCGGTATTTCATGTTCCAATGTTTCAAAATATATAGGAGACCCATCTCATGTTATGCTTATTGAGGATGTCAATTTTTATGAGGAGATGACCAATTCAAAGGTCCCAATTGCCATCCTTTATTGGCAAGTTAGAAAGCTTCGAACTAAGGAAGTTGCCTTGATCAAAGTATTATGGCGAAGTAATAAAATCGAGGAGGTAACTTGGGAGGCTGAGGAAGAAATGAAGAAGAAGTATCCTCAACTTTTTATGATGTTGACGTGATATTGAGGTATGCATTTGATATCTAAGTTATTTAGTATGTGTTTTGAAGCATGTTAGGGGAAATTAATTCTAATTCGAGGAGAATGTTCCTAAGGGGGGGAGGATGTTACACACCAAAAAAATTTTTAATGATTATTGATGTTTGTATGTTATGTTAAGGAAAGTACAACTTGTATATTGGTCGTAGGTGAGAAGGAAATCATGTACGAAGGAAAAAGAGAAGAGTATGTAAAGTTCATAAGTAAGGGTTAAATTTAAATGACCATATCTCCCAATATTTAACGAGTTAGAAGCTCCACGACCTATCAAATTAAAGGTATTTGAGTCTAGTTTTAATAAAATCAAACCTCTTATTAATCAGATTTTAGAGTAAGAAGTTATGGGCATTTTACCGAGGCACACCGAGCTGTGACGTGGGCATGACGCCCTAGCCCCTCCACTGCCCTATTTACTTAAGATCAGATTTTTCACTTGTAAAAAGCATTTCCATCCTAATATAAATCGAACAAATTTCTAAGAATTCTATTTCTCTCGCAATTCCAGTAGCTAGAACAACGAAAAGCAAGGAGGAAACATCAAGCTAAGTTCAAACAAATCACAAGACAAGTTGAGAATTCTTTGCCAAGTGTGCTAAGGGCTGTTTTGGACCTCATTTTGGCAAGATTTTGAAGGTGATTTTCTGTGCTTCAAAATATTTTTGGACTAAATATATATCCGTCTTTGAATAGGACTTGAAACCAAGAGGGAAGGTAAGGATTTCTCCCCTTTGAAACCTTTAAAATTGCAAAGCGAAAAGCTGAAAATTGTCAGCTAAGTGAGCTACCGATGGATTGTTTTTTAGCTAAGTTTTGCTCGTTTTTATTAGGATTTTTGGATGTTCCTTTGGATGGAATTATACTTAATATTTAGGGTAATAATTACAGTATTATTAAGGTAAAATTCCCTTTTATTTCTCCCTCAAAAGCTAGTAAAAAGTAGTAGAGAAAATGACTAAATGTTGTTGATGTTGTCGTGTGTTGTTGTTGCTATTGTGACTGCCTTTGGTAAGTTATTTTGGGCTGCATTTTGTGCTACATATTAATATTTTTGTTGGCATATAAATCCATAGGATTAAGGAGGTTGAAGGCTTGTCATTGAAATAGAAAATCGGCTAAAGAAAAGTTTGTCGGAAAAAGGTATGTTAAGGCATCCTATCCTTGTTATTTAAGCAAGAATATATACTGCTGAAAGGGCTAATATTTCTATGTATTCACACTAATATTGAAGCAAGTAAAAAATTTTCCGAAAGGCCTAAAGTGAATGACATTGAGCTTTTTCTTGGTTTTCAACTCATTTAGGAAGGTTTTACGCCCTTTCTCTTTGGTTTGTGTAAGTTTTGAATGTAAAGCATAAGAATTGGACAAAAAGCATGGAGCTGAGAGAATAGGACCTGCGCTTCACAGGAGGACACCTGCGAAACGCAGGTCAACTGCAAAATGCATTGGTCTAAGGTTGAAAGAGTACCTGCGAAACATAAGTCAGCACATGTGAAACGCAAGAGCCTGTCAAGAGTCTGGTCCAAACCTGCGACACACTTACGCCCTTTTCGCAGGTGCCTCGCATGTAAGGCTGCACTAAGAGGGTAAAATGGTCCAGATTTGACACAGACATTTTGAAAGCTACTGAGGAAAAAATGGGAAGAAAATGCACAAGAAAAGAGGAGCAGACTTTCCCTAATTGACAGACCTTTTGTAGGAGAATAAAATATTCTTAGAGAGTACATTCCATATTGTATTGTTTTGATTTTCTAGAGAGAGAAAAAGATAGAGAGCTTTTCTTCATCTTCTTCCTCCTCCTTAAGCTAAAAACCTCCATTGAATAACAACCTTGAGTTTGAAATTTACTCTTGTTGATGAATGATATGGATTTATTTATTAATATAATGTCTTTTTCTTCATCTGTCGCGACTCGAACGTAGACCCTAATCATAACACGGGACAAGGAACCCCGAAAGGCCCCAAGTCGACCCATGGAATAAGCATACATCTAACTTCATTCACTTTAAGAGGAAGGCTGAACTTAAGGCATGGTAGAAACGTAAGCATAACATAGCATATCATAACGTAAGAAATCTCTAGACAAACACACAGGCTGAGTACTACATATTGTCTGAAAGCCTCTACTGAATAAGATGGGTTGATGGGACAACACCCCCAACTAACCCGGTCAAGTACTGAAACATAAAATAACATAAAGTTCTAGTCAAACGGCCCTCGGAACATGAGGACTCACCAACAAGAAGAAAGTGAACTCCAAGATGGTCTAAAGATGAGGATGAGCCTGAGATCGGGTCTTGTATCATGAAACGATATAGCATAGAAAGTATGCGGTCAGTACGTGGAATGTACCGAGTATGCAAGGTAAGTAAACGGATATTTAAAATATATATAAAACTCATAAGTGATTATAAGAGTAGGACATCATGCTCATATCATAAATATCATAACATAACATAAGGCTCAAGGTTTTTAAAACATTCATAATGTCTTCGTAATCATGATCATGAGAGAAAAGTTGTTTGGAACATCACTTTATCCAATATACATAATCATAAACATGTATAAATCATGAGGAACAGTGGGAGATTCTCTTAACCGACATCCCCGTATGAGCACACATGAAGCCCGACTTGTAACCCTAGTTGTGAGGGTGTCCCTACCTTGCCAGGGGTAGAACCATGAAAATGTGATATCACCATGAAAAGAGCCAATTGGGTCGGGGACAATCACAAAGGAGGTCCCAACATACCTACGGTGGAAAGTAGTTTATGAGATCCGGGGCAGAACCTACTCCCCGAACCTACTCGGTGTTCGATACTACTCCCAACACATATATAGTGCTCATAGTATATCATGCATGAACTCATGGGATAGTAAAATCATGATAATCATAATCATACTTGAACATACATAAACTAGCCATGACATAAGGCCCGTGAGTCAGCCAAAACATAATTCATGAGTCATAGGTTTTATACATACTTGTAAATCATACATATACTTGTAAATCATCAAATCGTGATGGCTAATTGAATAAATCTATATTTCAAATCATAAATTATGCTAGGTTTATAAATATCAACAATTGAGGCGAAGATCATAAATCAATTCATCATATATCTTACATAATTAGGCTTAATTTAGTAGGAAACGAAATCAATAATCTGATAATCAAAATAGTTGTAGAATCTAATCAAAATTCATAAAATATTATTTAAATCACAATTTAAAAAACCCATTGGTAAATCATTAAAATTCCACAAGATTTGAATTAAAACCCCATGAACATTGAATAGATTTTTCATAAATTTGTAGAGAGGGCATGGGTTTGAGCGAAACCACTCATTTGTAACCCTACATACCTGGGTAAGATCAGATTCTAGAGTTCTTGAATGCCCAATGGAGAATTGATAGGGAAAAGCTTGATTCTATACTTGATCTCTCTAGATTCTCTTATTTTGCATGCATAGGAATGGTTTGGGAAAAAGGGACTTAACGTATCTTATTATGCCCAGAAAATACATAAAACGACGTAGTTTAGGGCCTTAGAGCATAGAAAGGTCGAAAATACCCTTAATGAATATTTCCTGAAAAATTGTACAGATCGATCCAACGAGCGTACCAACGAGTCGTTGGAGGCTACCAGGACTCGTGGTATGGCCCGTCATATGCACTGCCCAGGCCCTAATCCCAGATTCTTACCACAGCTCGATAGGAAAACTCGTCCTTTTAACAAATTGATCGTTGAGTCGATCGTTACTAGCCCCTTCACAACCCTGAACATCCCTTACCACGAGCCTCACCACGACTCGTGGTTGCTTCAAACGAGTTGTGGTCTCGATCTGTTACCTGCACTAGAAATTCTAGCAACCAAACGACAACTGCTGACCACGAGTCGTTATAACTCACGACTGGCGTTGGATGACTCGTTACCTCCTCAAATACCAATGTCCAGTTCCACCCATGATTATAAACAATGACTCATTGTTCCAAGCAACGAGTCGTTGCATCATCCATTGTATCCACTGTCACCAGGACTCCTCTTACCACGACTGGATCCTATAGGTCATTGGTTGGACCAATGGTTCGTTGGGTCGTCCATACTGTGCACTATTCTCCAGTTTTCAGCCAACTTCCCATTTTGATCCCGGGTCTAATCTTAGGCATTTTCGAGGTATTACAATATCTCTCCCTTGGGAACATTCGTCCTCGAATGTTGAAAATAAGCAGAAAACAAAGGCATACAATCCTTATACCCAAAATACTGATCATTTAAATTAAAAACTAACGGAATGACTACCTCCGATTCATATCACATAGCTGATCTGATTTCATACTTCACATACACACCTATATACATAAAAGAAACTTGAAAACGTGATTTGAACATGAAAGCTAAATAGAGTTATAGGGAAAAACTGATACCTCAAGTCGAAACTGAGCTGGTAGAGAATAAGTGTGGGTATTTGGCCATCATATCCACTTCAGCTTCCCACTAGCTCCTTCAACATGCTGATTTCTCAATAATACTTTCACTGAAGCCACTTCCTTGTTCCTTAGCTTCTGAACCTAGCGATCTACTATTTCAACCAGAACCTCCTCATATCTAAGGCTATAGTTTACACCAATGTCCATCGGGACTACTAGAGCTGGATCTCCCAAACATTTCTTAAAAACTGATACATGAAACACAGGATGCACAGAAGACAACTCTGAGTGAACTTCCAACTCATACGCCACCTTACCAACTCTTCTCATAATCTGGTAGGGACCAACATAGCGGGGACTGAGTTTTCCTTTCTTTCCAAACCGCATTACTCCCTTCATGGGAGATACCTTCAGAAATACCCAATCGTCCACCTCGAACTCCAATTCTCTCCTCCTCACATTAGCATATGACTTTTGACTACTCTGAGCGATTTTCAGCCTATCCCTTATCAACTGAAACTTCACCATAGCCTCGTGAACCGAATCTGGCCCTATCATAGCTTCCTCACCAACCTCAAACCATCCGATGGGCGATCTACATCTCCGCCCATAAAGAGCCTCGAACGGTGCCATCTAAATGTTGGAGTGATAGCTGTTATTGTAAGCGAACTAAATCAGTGGCAAGTTATCATCCCAACTACCTTTGAAGTCCATCACACATGCTCTCAACATGTCCTCAAGAGTTTGGATTGTCCGTTCTGCATGACCATCAGTCTATCGATGAAATGTTGTGCTGGGCTTAACTTGAGTCCTAAGCCCTTTCTGGAAAGACCACCAAAACTGAGAGGTTTGAGTACCTCAATCTGAAATAATGGTCAAGGGCACTCCATGCAATCGAACTAACTCCCAGATGTATAGCTTGGCGTAATCCTCCGCTGAGTCCATGGTTTTAACCGGTAAAAAATGTGCAGCCTTGGTCAAGCTGTCCACCACCACCCAAATGGAGTCATATTGTCGGCGAGTACGAGTAGTCCTGTGATGAAGTCCATATTAATCTCTTCCCACTTCCAAATAGGAATGCTAATATCCTGAAGTATTCCTTCCGGCCTTTGATGCTCAACCTTTACTTGTTGACAGTTCGGGCACTTGTCTACGAATTCTGCAATATCCTTCTTCATACCATCCCATCAATATATTTCTTGTAAATCACGATACATCTTGGTGGCACCCGAATGGATGGAATACCTGGATCCATGAGCCTCATGCAATATCCAGCTCCTTAAATTATAAACGTCCAGAACACATAGGCAACCCTAGTACCAAAGCACACCATCTCCCCCTTGGTAGAAGACCTCTACCTTATGACTTCGAACAGCAAGACCTCTACCTTCCGACTTTGAACAGCTTCTTTCAACTTTATCAAAATCAGGTCCTCATTTTGTCTAACTTTCACATCAGTCACTAAGGACGATTCGGATCCTCTTTGAACAACAACACCGCCCTCGGTAGAGTCAACCAACCTAACTCCTAACCTTGCGAGAAGATGCACATCCTTCACCAACTCTTTCTTTCCTTCATCCACATGGGACACGCTCTCCATCAAGATCCTACTAAGTGTGTATGCCACCATATTATCCTTACTCGGATGGTAAAGAACACTCATATCATAGTCCTTGAGTAGCTTTAACCACCTCATTTGTCGTAGGTTGAGGTCTTTCTGTGAACATATATTGTAAGCTTTTGTGGTCCGTAAACACATCCACATGGACCCCATACAAGTAATGTCGCCATATCTTCAATGCAAATACCACTACAGCTAACTCCAAATCATGGGTCGGGTAATTCTTCTCATGGATCTTTAACTGTCTAGAGGCATATGCTATTACCTTCCCTCGCTGCATCAATACACACCCGAGTCCGATTCTCGAAGCATCATAATACCCCACAAAGTCCTTCGTACCCTCGGGTAGGGTCAACACCGGTGCGGTAGTAAGTCGGGTCTTCAACTCTTGGAAGCTCTTCTCACAAGCCTCCGACCATTGAAACTTCACCTTCTTCTAAGTCAACTTGGTCAAAGGTGTTGCAATTGATGAAAAACTCTCAACAAATCTCCGGTAGTAGCCAGCTAGGCCCAATAAGCTCCAAATATCCGAAGGATTCACCAGTCTAGGCCAATTCTTCACCGCCTCGATTTTCTGAGAATCTACTTTTATGCCTTCGCTTGTTACCACATGGCCAAAAATGCCATTGAGTTCAACCAAAACTTGCACTTGCTGAACTTTGCATATAATTGACGATCCTTGAGAGTCTGAGGCACTACTCTCAAATGAGTGGCATGCTCCTCCTCACTCTGAGAGTATATAAGGATGTCATCAATGAACATGATCACGAACATGTCTAGGTACGGCTTGAACACCCTGTTCATCAGGTCCATTAAAGTTGCAGGAGTATTTGTTAGTCTGAAAGACATAACTACAAACTCATAATTACCCCGTGTCCTGAAGGTTGTCTTCGGGATATCACACTCCCGAACTCTAAGCTGATGATACCTGGACTTGAGATCTATCTTTGAGAAACACCTCAAACCCTAAAGCTGGTCAAACAAATCATCGATCCTGGGTAGAGGATACCTCTTCTTAATGTTGACCTTGTTCAATTGCTGATAATCAATGCGCATCTGGAGCAAACCATCCTTCTTCCGAACAAATAAGACTGGTGCACCCTATGTAGACTTGATCGGTCTGATGAAGCCCTTATCTAATAGGTCCTTCAACTGATCCTTCAACTCCTTTAGCTTGGCTGGAGCCATAGTGTAAGGAGGAATAGAGATAGGTTGCGTATCGAGTAGAAGATCAATACCAAAATCAATCTCCCGCTCAGGAGAAACACCCGGCAAATCATCGGGAAAGACCTATGGATACTCACACACCACCTAAACTGACTAGATAGTCGGAGTCTCGGACTCAACATCCTTAACCCTGACTAGATGATACATGCAACCCTTAGAAATCATCTTTCTGGCCTTAATATATGAAATAAATCGACCTATCGGTACCACCGAACTACCCTTCCACTCCAAGACTAACTCACCCAGAAAGCGGAATTCCACTACACGGGTCCTACAATTTACAGATGCATAACACGCATACAACCAATCCATTCCAAGAATAATATCAAAATCAGTCATGGCTGATGAGCCCGCAAGTGTACGGGTCGTGCAAGTAATATAGGTGCTCTTTTTAAGAACCGGAATGTCGAACCCACAGGGACTGGACCCATTCCTCTAACTACCCATTTCTAGTGTGATCTTAAATATCTAGAGTGTTGGTGAT